>PVJX010001350.1:0-11691 GCA_004027295.1 Dolichotis patagonum
GTTAGGGGAAAACTTCAAGAGGAAGAGATAACAATCTTAAATATATATGCACCAAATTCCAGAGCACCCAGCTATACAAAGCAAATATTAACAGAAATGAAAAGTCAAATAAGCAATAACACAATTATAACAGGAGATTTTAACATGCCATTGACACAGAGGGACAGATCAACTAGACAGAAAATCAGCAAAGAAATAAAAGAACTGAATCACACCTGTGAACAAATGGACTCCATAGATGTATATAGAGTTTTCCATCCAACAACATCAGAATATACATTCTTCTCAGCAGTACATGGGACATTCTCTAAAACAGACCATATAATAGCCAACAGAACATATTTAAGTAACTACAAAAGAATTGAAATTGAAATTATCCCATGCATGTTATCATATAATAGTGCCATGAAACTAGAAACTAACAATAAAAGCTACTGCGAAAACCCCAAAAACACATGGAAACTTAGTAATACATTCTTGAGCAATCAGTGGGACACAGGAAATTAAAGAAGAAATTAAACAATATATACAAGCAAACAAAAATACAAACACAAATTACCAGAATTTGTGGGATGAAATGAAACCAGACATCAGAGGAAAATTTATTGCACTGAGTTCCTACATCAGGAAGACAGAATGAACACAAATAAACAACCTGATGCTACAACTCAAACATCTACAAAAAGAAGAGCAAGCCAAGCCCAAAGCCAAAAGAAGGGAGGAAATTATAAAGATTAGAGCAGAAATTAATGCAATAGAGTCTAAGAAAACAATTCAAGGATTCAATGAATCAAAGAGTTGGCTCTTTGAAAGAATAAATAAAACTGATAAGCCCCTAGCCAAACTTACTTTAAAAATGAAAGAAGAAACTCAAATTCATGCAATAAGTAATGACAAAGGTGAAATTACTATAGATTCAGTGGAAATGCAGAAGATCATAAACAACTACTTTGAAAACCTCTACTCTCATAGGTTCGATAACACAGAAAAGATAGACAGATTCCAAGATACATATGAACTACCAAAGCTGGATCAGGAAAATGTAAAACTGCTGAATAACCCAATTTCTCTTACCAAAATTGAAAATGTAATTAAGTCCTTGCCAACAAAGAAGAGCCCAGGCCCAGATGGATTCACTGCAGAATTCTACAAGAAATACAAAGAAGACTTAATTCCAACACTCATGAAACTCTTCAATGAAATTGAAAGGGAGGCAATTCTTTCTAAGTCATTCCTGGAAGCAAATATTACTCCAGTACCAAAACCAGAGAAAGACCCAACTAAAAAAAGAGAACTGTAGGCCAATCTCCCTAATGAACATAGATGCAAAAATTCTCAATAAAATATTAGCATATAGGATACAACAAATCATCAAGAAGATTATTCACCCCAACCAAGTGGGATTCATCCCAAAAATGCAGGGATGGTTCAACGTACATAAATCAATAAATGTAATTCACCATAGCAATAGAGCCAAAAGTAAGAACCACATGATCATCTCTATAGATGCAGTTTTAAAGCTTTTGATAAGGTCCAACACTCATTCATGGTAAGAACCTTACAGAGAATCGGAATAGATGGTCTTTACCTCAATATGCTAAAGGTCATCTATGACAGACCTACAGCCAGCATCATATTAAATGGGCAAAAAGTGAAAATCTTTACCTTAAAATCAGGCACAAGACAAGGATGTCTCCTATCACCACTCCTATTCAGGATAGTACTGGAAATAATAGCCAGAGCAATTAGACAAGAGAGAGATTTAAAAGGAGTAAAGATAGGAAAAGAGGAAGTTAAATTATCATTATTTGCAGATGACATGATACTTTACATAGAAGACCCCCAAAACTCCATTGAAAAACTCCTAGATATAATAAATAAATTCAGCAATGTAGCTGGATACAAAGTCGATACTCAAAAATCAATAGCATTCCTATACACTAACCACAAAAAAGAAATACTGAGAGAGAAATAAGAGAAGCCACACCCTTCACACTAGCATCCAAAAATATGAAATACTTAGGAATTAATCTCACGAAAGAAGTAAAAAAGCTATACAAGGAAAATTATAATACCCTTAAAAAGGAATTCAAAGAGGACCTCAGAAAATGGAAAGACATCCCTCGTCTATGGATAGGAAGAACAAACATTGTGAAAATGGCCATTCTCCCAAAATTGCTATACAGATTCAATGCAATTTCAGTCAAAATATCACTAGCATACCTCATAGCTCTAGAGAAATCACTCCTAAAATTCATTGGAACCAGAAGAGACCTAGAAAAGCAAAGGCAATTCTAAGCAGCAAAGGCAAGCCAGGAGGCATCACAATCCCTGACTTGAAATTATACTACAAAGCTACAGTAATAAAATCAACATGGTACTGCAATCAAAACAGACCTGAAAATCAGTGGAATAGATTGGAAGATACAACCACAACTACAAACTCACTCAACCACCTTATCTATGATAAAGGGACTAAACATGCTCGCAGGAAGAATGACATTCTCTTTAACAAATGGTGCTGGAAAAATTGGCTATCCATATGCAGAAGTTTAATCTAGACCCATGCCTATCACCATGTGCTAAACTAAAATCTAAATGGATCAAAGATCTAAATCTTAACACAGAACCACTAAATCTGTTGGAAGACAAAGTAGGTAAAAACCTCGAAGATATAGAGGTAGGTAGAGAAATAATGAAGAAGAATCAAACAGCATGGGAAATACTACTCAGAATCAGTAACTGGGGCCGTATCTTATTAAAGAGTTTCTGCATGTCGAAAGCAATTTCCAGCAGAGTGAAAAGAAACCCCAAAAATTGGGAAAAAATCTTAATGGACAGTCCTTCAAACAAAGGACTTCTGTCTAGAACTTACAAATTATTAAAAAATTAGACCCTCGAAATTCAAAGACCCAATCCAAAAATGGGCATCTGAAATGAATACACAGTTCTCAGATGTAGAAATACGAATGGCAAATAAATGCATGAAAAAATGTTCATCATCATTAATCATGAGAGAAATGCAAATTAAAACCACACTGTGATTCCATCTCACCCCAGAAAGAATGGTGAAGATTAAAAAAAACTACCAACAACAAATGCTGGAGAGGCTTTGGGGAAAAAGAAACTCTTCTGCACTTTTGGTGGGAGTGTAGACTGGTACAGCCACTGTGGAGGTCAGGCTGGAGATTCCTCAAAAATCTGGGCTTGGAAAGTCCCATTTAACCCTGCTATTCCACTACTAGGCATATTCCCAGAAGATTTGAAATCATCATACCACAGTGATATATGTGCACCCATGTTTATAGCAGCACAATTTGTAATAGCCAGATTTTGGAAACAATCTAAGTGCATATCAACTGAGGAATGGATAAAAAAGTTGTGAAATTTTTATACAATGGAGTACTACTCAGCTATAAAGAATGATCACACTGAGATATTTATAAATAAATGGACACAACTCGAGTCCATAGTCATAAGTGAAATAAACCACTCACATGTGTAAATACCATAGTCTCCCTAGTTTGAGAGTTGGTAAGCATATATAAGATTTTATGGTAATCATGATTTCCTATTTCATTGCTTTGAAGCATGAATGTTTTCATTCATCAGTTGGAATGGTTTTATTCTGTTTTATTTGACTTTATTATGTGTGATGATATGAATAGCTGATTTGAAGAAAACAAAACATTATGGCAGCCATTGTTGATTTAATATCATCTTGTTTAGAAGTCCTACCGTACTTCTACTCTGCTATTATCATCAGTTCTATCATGTTGTGTTTTATTTGGATTTTAATATATGTAATAATATAAACAAATTTTTATTGAAAATGAGATATTATAGTAGCCATTGATCATTCTCTGTTATTCGGTTCAGAATGTCCTATAATTCTTTCATTATCTTGAATGGTTTTATACTATTGTGTTATGTTTGATATTATTGCATTTGAAACTATGCTCAACTATGGCAGAGAAAGTGATATTTTGATAGCTACTCTTAATGTCCGGTTGTCTTATTGTAAAGTGCTGTGTTGCTTATGTTGTTCTGCCCTGATCTGCTTTGTTCTGTCCCCTTTTGTTTTATTCTCTTTAAAATAAAATTAGAAGAATATTCAGAACAAGGATTAAATAATGACTGGTTTGGGACCTCCATAGACTGAACATCAGCCTTCCATATTTCATAAATCTCTCTTCAGTGTGCTGAGTGACTATGACATCTATAGCAGCCTGGTCTGCATATCTTGCTAGGGTTCCTGCAGAATGTAACTACAAATGTTACTTATGTTGTCACCTCTTTGGGGCAAACAATTAGTTTTGGCTTCTCTTATAAACATCTTCAAAAGGCTAGGGTTATTCACTAGTTCAAGTTTTCTCAAAGAATGCTATTATTCATGTGCTACACCTATTGTCATGTAAGAGTAACTCTCCCACTTCACTAAATTGGTCGATTTTTCAGACTTGAGCAAGGTAAAAAATCTATAACTGTTTTTTGTCTCTCTGTGTCTCTCTATCTACATATATAATGCATATATATACATATATATAAGCATACATAGATGCTGTTTAGTAACATTTTATTAATAATTTTCACATGGAGCTTTTCAAGAAATATTCATACCAACAGTACAATCTCAAGTCAAGTTTCAGTGTTCAGTTGTGTAATATTGAATTTCACAATATAACATTAGCCAGAACAAAATTATGTTTTTCATACACACAAAATGAGTCTGAGTATGTGGTTTACTGTCTTCATACAGATAATAGACAATCTTCTTAAGGGGAAAAGACTTAGCAAAATAAATAACTTAGAGGTAGATAACTACCAGACTCTGCCTCAAGAAACCTATGATCTTATCCAAGAATATAAGACAAAAAAATTAAACTTTTTAATTTTCTGCATCTTTCCTTGCACATTTTATTCTTTCAACCAAGCAGTATCATTGATTTTTTTCTATATGCTATACATTGTCTGAGATGTAAAGAAAGCAATGTCTAGCTCAGTGATATATAACGTATTTCTTTTCACACTGATTCCAGTACAATAAAGGAATTTGATCAGAACATAGGAAAACAAATATGAGGTGATAGGTCCAAATGAAAGGGAAAGACTGTAATAGCAAGTAGAAAAGACCTATTCATCATTGATTCCATGGCCTCTATCAGTACCCTGATTAAGAGTTAAAATGATTAGGAGTTAAATGAGATCAGGAAATATGACAGACTGTTTGAATACAGGAATGAATTACGTAACAGCTCAACACCACAGCGATCATGGCACCTTTGCCAGATCATGGCACAGGTCTCTTGATTTTAGTTCCAGATGTGTATGGTTTGGATGTGGTAGTCCCATGAAAGTCCCTGTGTTGGCTGATTGGTCCTCAATGTGCCCATTTTGGCACAGTGGGACCTTTAAGAGGTAGGCTTTGTGGAAAGTGCTTTAGTCAATTTAAGCGAAGTCTTCCAAAAGATCTGTGAGCTTTCCAGTCTTGTATGCTGTCATGTGTGCCATTTGATTTTATCTTCTCATGTATACTCCTCCTGTCCATCTATGAGGGAATACTCCACAAACATTGATTCAGTAAAACTATGGAATCTTAAACTTTGAGCCTCCAGAATTAAGTAATGTCCTCAGGAATTTCATTATTGTAATGTAAAACAAAATAAGACCTTGTGACTATTGCCCTCAGGAAAATAACCATGGACATAGCAATACAAAAGGCAGACATATAATTAGAATTTAGTGAATGAGTTAATAATTGGATTTTTCAGTGTAATAGCCATAGATGCAAGTAGAATGACTAAATCAACTTTGCCCTGAAATATTTAGGATTCCAAAACCAAAGAATGGCAGTCCACTAACTAAAAGCCAACTATCTTTTTCTAAGTTCTCTTTTCCAAATAGGGTGATTATATTTTCAAAATGCAAATTTAGAGAACAACATGAAAAACTGCTGAAATTTTGTCCACCTTGGAAAATCCAATTTCATATTTCTGTATTTATTAAAGACCTTTACTTCATATGATGTGTGTACTATTTGAAATCATACATAGTATATTTACCGACATTTCTAAATTCAATTTAGATACTTTCTAAAATAATTTCCATATCTTTAATGAGTTTTGTAAATCACCTCTGAGAACACACAGACTAATATTCTTTGTGAAGCTACTGGAAGAGCAATACTCATAAAAGGAAGCTATGCTAATGAGTGAATTATATTGGAATATTCTTTTCACTGTATGTTTTCCATTATTTTAATCAAGCAAGTGACAGAGACAATCTCCATACTTATTGTGTAACAACAACAACACCTGCAGAAAATTTGAGGACTGTGACAGTTAACAAATGTGAAGCACTGAGGATGTTAAAATGAACAATATTTTATCGAGTCAAAAAACAATTCCTCTGTCCTGCAAGAGAGAGAGTTTATATTGCCATTCCTAGCAGTTAAACATATAAGTATAACAGACCCTCAAATTCTGACACATTTTCAATGTACCTTACTTCTCTATAATTGAAAAATAACAGGGGAAAAATAGATTATTTTAAAAAGTATTTTTGCTCAAAGAATTATTAATCAAACAAATGTTTAATTGAAAGATATTGTCCTACTAAAGTAGAATGTTTTTTCTATTAATTATGCCCAGTTAGGATTCTTCAGTGACATAAAAATGTACACGCTAGTATGACAATAAGTGCAAAGTCCCCGAGAATGAGACATTATAAACCTCACCCAAAATGTGGTCTGGTTTCAAGCCATCAGAACTATTTTGAAAAGTCTTTATCTTTAAGAAATATAAAAGAGATACAAATTAAAGAAACTAATGATCTCAGAAAAATAACTCCAATGTATGAATGATTCTTAATAAGTTTGACATAAGAAAGCTACTTAAGTTTAGATTTGCTCATTCTGCCACTTCTGTGGCATCAAACCAAGCTGGATATATAATAGTTCTCCAGACTGTCTCAGACAGCCCTTGTCCTCTGGAAGGAAAATACAAAGCATATTCATTTTGCTCTTTCATTTATTAATTTTATTTTTTTTTCACCTAATTCAAATAGTTAAAATTAAATTCAGGGTTTGAAAGGTCCTTAGACCTATTCACTATCCAAATAGGTCTATCAAAGATCTTTAGAATTAAAATGAGTTGGAAAAACTAGACTTCTATAAATCCAAAAGAAAATTTTAAATTTGGATACAAAGAGAGTTGCTAAGGGATTTATTTCATAATATAAACTATGAGAATAGCCAAGCTCTTAGTCACTTTTCATCTCTGAAACTCTACATCAGGTACACCAATTAGAGTCAATGACCTATAAGTCTAAAAATTTGTATTAATGAGGGGTTAAACTGGTTGTGGATACTTGTAAAAAATAAATTCATTTAATTTTTGATCAGTTCATGTTATTAATATATTTCAACCACTTTTTCTGTGTACATTTTAGTTGTAGGTTTTGGGAAATTGTAAGCAAATAGATAAGTGTATGTTATAATACATGAAAGGAGAAAAAAGAATTAGTTTATATATAATGTTCTGTAGAACCATAGGAAAAAATCATTTCTATAAATTATTCTATATTTAAGAATAGCACCAAAGAATCCATGTATTACTTTTTCCCCACACTTATCTATCTACTAATCTATTTTACTCACTGAAATAAAAATGTAATTAATTTGACTATATCACATTCCTTCCTAATCCTGACTAGCTGGGATTCTATGTAAGGGAATCTCTTGCAACAGGGATATTTAGAACAAATTAATTCCATCAGAAGAGAACTAGATGTTTTCTCAAGTTCCTAGTTTGTTATATCCTCAGTAGTGGAGAAATAACTGGTATGAAGTTCAAGAATAAATGATGGTATAAGGATGTCTGGTGTGATGGGTTTAAATCCTACAAAATAAGAGTATTTTGGGTATAAAAATGTTCATGGTAATCAGTGTTAAATATTCGACATGGTTGGTATTCTAGTTATTTGTTCTTGGTATTCATAGTACTCATTCATTTCAAACAGTAGATCAACATTCTATGTATGTGCCATCAATCTACCTTTGTATACAACTGGAAGTAGTTAAACATTGAATTAATTTTTTATAAATTTTCATCCTCTTAATTCTACACCTCTTCCATGGTATCATCTTTCTCATTAGCAGAGCTCTGCCTATGGCTAAGAATTCATTATAGGTAGCCTCCAAGATTGTCCCTGATTATCACTGCCTCTTTGGTATTGACATACATGATGTACATGCCTTTGGTATTGATGTACTTTGGTATCAATTTGCATTGTACCATGCATGGCTGGTTTGTGTCATAAATAGCACAGAACATAAACAAAACTGTCAGGTCCAAGACCTCAGCTTGTATTATAAACAGTCTCTCATTCACATTTTTGCATTCTTTCTAATATGCAATGTTGTGTTGCCTATAAGAAGCCCACAGAGTGAGGAATAAAACTCTTCATCCAAGAGTCCAGAAGGAACAAAAGTCTACCAACCTGTGAGTAAACACAGAAATGAATTCTCCAGCCTGAAACAGAGCCAAATATTTTTTGTTTTGTTTTTTTTTCTTGAAACAAGTTCTCACTGTGTAGTTTAGCCTGGCCTTGAATTTACTATGTATCTTAGGCTGGCCTTGAACTTGCATCAATCCTCCTGGCTCAGTTTCCTGCATGCTAAGATTACAGGCTTGTGCCACCATGCCCAGCTCTGAACCAAATCTTCAAGTGAAACCTACTAAAAGACAACCTTTTGGAGTTGGAACCTTTTGAGATGGAACAACACAGATTTCACAGATTTCTGATCAAAGGAAACTGTGAAATAATATAATTTGTCATTTTAAACTGTTAAAGACTAACATAGTTTGTTATGCAGCAATAGCTAACTAATGCAGACATTGCTCCCTGCAAGTAAAATACTGCTATATCAAAAACCTACGTTGTGGAAATAGCATTGGAACTGGGAAGTAGCATGTAAGAAGAAGGTAATTAAAAACCTTGTTCATTGCAGATGATAGAAGTAGAAGAATCATTGTCTCTGACAAAGCTACAAATAAGAAATTGAGAAGGTCAGATAAATTCTATTGTAAACTGAAGAAAGAGGGATTCTTGTTATACAGTTGCAGAATTTTTCTGTATTCTTGTTACCTACAGAAAATATAAGCAGAAAGAGACCAGTAAGGTAAATGGACAAATAAAAGAAAAGGAGCCAAAATGTGATGGTTTTGAAATTTTCCAGTCACCACAGATAACAAAACATGATTTGAAGGTAAAGCTGACAGTATAATTTAAAATATTTTTAAGGCCTCAAAAAACCAAAGGTGGTATCTCAGAAGACTATGTGGCCAAAGAAGTACTATAAAGAAATTATGGATATGTAAATTTTCCAAATAAAATAGAGCCTCTAGAAAAATAAAGTGTATTGTTTTGAGAAATCTCAGTAAATGATATAGGTGAAGGTTTACATTAAATGTATGTGAGTACGGTTTTCCTTTCATTAGGATTTTTAAAACTTTTTTAATAATGGAATAAATGCCCCAAAAGATTCACAAGAAATTTGAAACATTTTTAAAAGAACTGTAAATACATGAACACCCAATTTGTACTGAAATAGTTTAAAAAATAGTTATGTACTACTGTTATGTTTTGTGTTTAGATGTCCCTCCAAAGCCTCATGAAGCAATGTGTGTGGGCTTCTAGAATTTGTGATTGATTCATACTCCAGTGCTGGGATTTTGCACATGAGTGTTACATCCATCCTGGGGCAGGTAGCCTGCATACATTACAAGAGACAGTTAGAGGCTTGCTCTTTCATTCCCTTCTTATTGCTTTTGTAGTCTTCCAGCTGCCATGAACTGTTGCCCTCTTCCATGTGGCGCTCTGCCTTGTGCCAGCTGAGTATAGACTGAAACCTCCACAAACTGTGAGCTAAATAAATCTTTCCTTCCTTCATTTTGAATGTAAGATATTTTGACTCAGCAATGAGAGAAAAGTAACTAAGACAGAATTTGCTACCAGGAAATGGGTTGTTGCTGTGATTATACCTGACCATGTGATTCAAGAGCATTTGGGAATGGCTTGTGGGAAGAGATTGAAAAAGTTCAGAGATGTCAGCTGAAGAATAGAGCTGGAATGCCTTCAGCTATTATGTACAGGAGATTCTGGTCAAGGCTATCAAGTTCAAAAGTCTCAAAGAAATTCTTCCAGTAAACACCAGGCTCAGGCGATTTCTTCTGGGAAGAAGGACTGCATTGGTTGTTGTACTCCCAATGATGTGTGCTATGGATTGGCAAAAAGTTTGTCTATATTTTTCTCATGTCCAGAGATTTTGTCTAAAACTAAGACTCAGGGAGGTGGACTAATTAAATTGACAGAAAAAATTTCAAGACAGTAGACGGTTGAGGCTTTGGCACGGCTATAGTTGGGAGCTTTTAGCCAGATCTATGTTGAAAATAAGTAGCAAAGAGGCCATCAGCATGATTTAAAATGCTGTGAGTTTGGCGACAAAGGAAGTTCCAGTAAGGCTGTGAGCTACAAAGAGATAACTGACAATATCTAAATTGCTGAGAAAGAATAGGAGAATAGAAAAAATGGCTTGAGAGCATCACAAAAATCAGCAAGTTTATACCCTTTGCAGCCACAAAACTGCAAAAGTGAAAGGCATTGCATTGAACAGAAAGCCACAGAGCACCATGTTCCAGAATGATAGCAGACAAACCATGTTCCATATTGGCAGTGGCAGCCTTACTTGGTTCCAAAATAGTAGTGGCCTCACCAGGTTCCACAATGGAAGTGGCCTTGAGAACTTGTTCCTTGGAATTGGATTCAGCTACCAAAATTCTATGCATTCCATGGAATAGGAAGGTATATAAATCACTTTCTTACTGTTAGGACAAAGTTACCTGACATTCACAAAATTATTTTGGCTTATGATTTTGAGGGAATCAGTCCATAAACAGCCAGTTCCAAGGCAAGAAGGATAGGGTGGAAAGAAAGAACTCACATCATGGCAAGAAGGAAGGACAGAGAGAAGGAAGGAGCCAGAAAGTGAGATATAACTTTGCACATCATCCCATCATCATCACAACCTCTTAAAAGCACACTCAGATGCTGAACACATTAGTGAACAAATTAGTGTCCTGATAATCTAATCATTTCCCAAGAGTCCTGCCTCTAAGCACATGGGAAGTTTGGAGAACATTCTAGTTCTTTTTTTATTTTTTATTAATTTGAAAGAGAATAAAACAAAAGGGGGCAGTACAGAGCAGATCAGAACAGGACAACATAAGCAACACAGTACTTTACATTAAGACAACTGGACATCAACAATAGCTATCACAATATCTCTTACTCTGCTATAGTTGAGCATAGTTTCAAATACAATAATATCAAACATAACACAATAGTATAAAGCCATGCATAGAGTGAAATAATTACAGGGCTTTCTGAACCGAATAGCAGAAAATGAGCAATGGGTACTATAATATCTCATTTTCGATAAAAAAAATTTTTGTTTGAACTATCATACATGTTCAAATTCCAATAAGACACAATGTGATAGATATAACCAACGGTAGTAGAACAAAAAAAGCATGGTAGGACTATTAAGAAGGATGATATTAAATCAGCAATAGCTGTCATAGTGTTTTCTTCAAAACAGCTGTTCATATCATCACGTATGATATAGTCAAC
>PVJX010001350.1:11791-167291 GCA_004027295.1 Dolichotis patagonum
CTTTGAAAGACTTCAAAGCTATGAGATGGGGACTCATGCTTACCATAAAGTCTTATATACTCTTATCAAATCTCATACTAGGGAGACTATATGGTATTTACCCTTGTGAGTTTGGTTTATTTCACTTAAGAGAATGGTCTCAAGTCGTGTCCATTTATTTATAAATATCTCAATGTGATCACTCTTTATAGCTGAGTAGTACTCCATTGTATAAAAATGCCACAACTTTTTTATCCATTCCTCAGTTGATGGGCACTTAGGTTGCTTCCAAGTTCTGGCTATTACAAATTGTGCTGCTATAAACATGGGTGCACATATATCACTGTGATATGATGTTTTCAGTTCTTCTGGGAATATGCCTAGAAGCAGAATAGCTGGGTCAAATGGGACTTCCAAACCCAGATTTTAGAGGAATTTCCAGACTGACCTCCACAGTGGTTGCACAAGTTGACATTCCCACCAACAGTGTAGAAGAGTTCCTTTTTCCCCACAGCCTATCCAACACTTCTTGTAGTGTTTTCTATCTTGGTCATTCTTTCTGGAATGAGATGGAATCTCAGTGTGGTTTTAATTTGCATTTCTCTCATGACTAATGATGATGAACATTTTTTCATGTATTTATTTGCCATTCATATTTCTTCATCTGAGAACTGTGTATTCATTTCAGATGCCCATTTTTGGATTGGGTCTTTGAATTTCGAGAGTCTGATTTTTTAAAATTCTTTATAAGTTCTAGACAGAAGTCCTTTGTCTGAGGCACTGTCCATGAAGATTTTTTTCCCAATTTGTGGGTTTTCTTTTCACTCTGCTGGAAACCTCTTTGGACATGCAGAAACTCTTTAATAAGATGTGGTCCCAGGTATTGATTCTGGGAAGTACTTCCCGTGTACTTTGGTTCTTGTTCATGAATTCTCTTCCTACCCCTATATCTTTGAGGTTTTTACCTACTTTGTCTTCCAGCAGTTTTAGTGTTTTTGTTTTAATATTTAGATCTTTGATCAATTTAGATGTTAGTTTACTGTATGGTGATAGACATGGGTCTAGTTTTAGTCTTCTGCATATGGACAGCCAATTTTTCCAGCACCATTTTTTAAAGAGACTGTCATTCTTCCAGTGAACATGTTTGGCCCCTTTATCAGAGATAAGGTGGTTGAGTGAGTTTGCAGTTGTGGTTGTATCTTCCAATCTATTCCACTGATCCTCTGGTCTGTTTCTATTCCAGTACCGTACTGACTTTATCACTGTAGCTTTGTAGTATAATTTCAAATCAGGGATTGTGATGGCTCCTGCCTTACCTTTGTTGCTTAGAATTGCCTTTGCTATTCTAGGTCTCTTCCGGTTCCAGATGAATTTAAGGACTGATTTATCTAGATCTATGAGGTATGTTAGTGGTATTTTGATTGGGATGGCATTGAATATGTATAGTAATTTTGGGAGAATGGCCATTTTTACAATGTTTGTTCTTCCTATCCATGAACAGGGGATGTCTTTCCATTTTCTGAGGTCCTCTTCGATTTCCTTTTTCAGGGTATTATAATTTTCCCTGTATAGCTCTTTTACCTCTTTCATGAGATTAATTCCTAAGTATTTCATTTATTTGGATGCTAGTGTAAAGGGTGTAGTTTCACTATTGCTCTCTCAGTACTTTTGTTGTTAGTGTATAGAAATGCTATTGATTTTGGTGTATTGACTTTGTATCCGGCTACCTTGCTGAATTTGTTAATTATATGTAGGAGTCTTTCAATAGAGTTTTGGTGGTCTTCTATGTAAAGTATCATGTCATCTGCAAATAATGATAATTTAACTTCCTCTTTTCCTATCTTTACTCCTTTTATTTCTCTTTGCTGTCTTATTGCTCTGGTTAGTATTTCCAGTACTATGTTGAATAGCAGTGGTGATAATGGACATCCTTGTCTTGTGCCTGATTTTAAGGTAAAGGCTTTCAGTTTTTGCCCATTTATTATGATGCTGGCTGTTGGTTTGTCATAGATGGCCTTTACCATATTGAGACAAAGACCCTCTATTCCAATTCTCTGTAAGGTTCTTATCATGAATGAGTGTTGGACTTTATCAAAAGCTTTTTCTGCATCTATAGAGATGATCATGTGGTTCTTGCTTCGGCTCTATTGATATGGTGGATTACATTGATTGTTTTGCGTATGTTGAACCATCCCTGCATTCCTGGGATGAATCGTACTTGGTCATGGTGTATAATCTTCTTGATGATTTGCTGCAACCTGTTTGCCAATATTTTATTGAGAATTTTTGCATCTATGTTCATCAGGGAGATTGGCCTATAGTTCTCTTTTTTAGTTGAGTCTTTCTCTGGTATTGGTACTAGATTGATATTTGCTTCCAGGAATGATTTAGGCAGAATTGCTTCCCTTTCTATTTCATTGAAGAGTTTCAGGAGTGTTGGAGTTAAGTCTTCTTTGTATTTCTTGTAGAATTCTTCAGTGAATCCAACTGGGCCTGGGCTCTTCTTTGTTGGCAAGAACTTAATTACGTTTTCAATTTCAGTAATAGCAATTGGGTTATTCAGCAGTTTTACATCTTCCTGATCCAGCTTTGGTAGTTCATATGTATCTAGGAATTTGTCTATTTTTTCAGTTGTTATCAAACCTATGAGAGTAGAGGTTTTCAAAGTAGGTGTTGATGATCTTCTGTATTTCCACTGAGTCTGTAGTAATTTCACCTTTTTTATTTCTTATTGAATGAAATTGAGTTTTTTCTTTCCTTTTTTTAATGAGGTTGGCCAGGGACTTATCAATTTTATTTATACTTTCAAAGAACCAAATCTTTGATTCATTGATCCTTTGTATTGTTTTCTTAGTCTCTATTGCATTAACTCCTGCTCTAATCTTTATAATTTCCTCCCTTCTTTTGGCTTTGGGCTTGGCTTGCTCTTCTTTTTCTAGATGTTTGAGTTGTAGCATCAGGTTGTTTATTTGTGTTCATTGTGTCTTCCTGATATGGGAATTCAATGCAATAAATTTTCCTCTGAGGACTGATTTCATTGCATCCCACAAAATCTGGTAAGTTGTGTTTGTATTTTCATTTACTTGTAGATATTGTTTAATTTCCTCTTTAATTTCTTCTGTGACCCACTGATTGCTCAAGCGTGTATTATTCAGTTTCCATGTGTTTGTAGGTTTTTTTGTAATTTCTTTTATCATTAATTTCTAGATTCACAGCACTATGATCCGATAACATGCATGGGATAATTTCAATTCTTTTGCATTTACTTAAATATGTTCTGTGGGCTAGTATATGGTTTATTTTAGAGAATATCCCAATTACTGCTGAGAAAAAGGTATATTCTGATGTTGTTGGATGGAACACACTGTATACATCTATCAAGTCAATTTGTTCACAGGTGTGATTCAGTTCTGTTATGTCTTTGCTGATTTTCTGTCTAGTTGATCTGTCCCTTTGGGTCAATAGTGTGTTAAAGTCTCCTGTTATAATTGTATTATTGCTTATTTGATTTTTCATTTCTTTGAGTATTTGCTTTATATAGCTGGGTGTTTGGAATTTGGTGCATCTATATTTAAGATTGTTATCTCTTCCTCTTGAAGTTTTCCTCTAACTAGTATGTAGTGACCTTCTTTATCTCTTTGGATCATTCTTGGTTTGAAATTCACATTGTCTGCAAACAGGATTGCTACTCCTGCTTTTTTGTGGTTTCCTGTTGCATAAAGTATTGCTTTCCATTCCTTGACTTTCAGTCTATGAGCGTCCTTTTGGGTTAGATGGGTTTCTTGTAGACAGCCTATGGTTGGATGTTGCTTCTTGATCCATTCTGCCAGTCTGTTTCTTTTAATTGGTGAGTTGAGGCCATTTACATTAATGGTTGTAACTGTTATATGTTGGTTTATTGTTGACATGTTATCTTTCTGCTGTTGTGTCTTTAGCTTTCCATTCTGTTTAATTGTCTGCCTTGCTTGGTGGTTTTCTCCCGTGTGTATCTAGAGTATCTTTCAGTATTCTTTGTAGGGTTGGTTTGGTATTCATGAAGTTCTTCAGCTGTTCTTTGTCATGGAAGTATCTTATTTCTCCATCCATTTTGAAGGACAGTTTTGCAGGGTATGTCAGTCTGGGTTGGAAGTGGTTTTCCTTTAGGATCTGAAATACTTCACTCCATGCTCTTCTTGATTTCATTGTTTGTGTTGAGAAGTCTGCTGTGATTCTGATAGGTTTTCCTTCATAGGTGATCTCTCTTTTCTCTCTAACAGTTTTTAGTATTCTATTCTTATGTTGGATTTCTGGGATGGTGATTATTATGTGTCTGGGTGTAGTTTTATTTTGGTTATGGCTGTTTGGAGTTCTATATGTTTCACTTATCCAGATGTCTGTTTCTCTTCTCATGTTTGGGAAATTTTCAGCTATTACTTCTGTAAATATCCTCTTGATATCATTTGGGCTGTCCCCTTCTTTTTCATTTATCCCTATTAATCTTATGTTATTTTTCTTTGCATCATCTTGCAGGTGTTGAATTGTTATTTCCTGATTCTTTGTTATTTTTAAATATCTTGTCTTTCCTGCTCACTGGCTGCAATCTTTTCTTCGAGGTCTCAAATTCTATCTTCACTTTCATTGAGGCAGTTTTTACAGCTTTCAATAGAATTTTTGATTTCCTGTATATCTCTTGAATCTGCTTTATGCATTCTGTTTGTTTCTTATGTTGTTCATTCAGGGATTCTCTCTGTTTGCTTTGTTCCTCTAATTTTTTAGCTGTGTTTTCACTAGATGCATTCACTATTTCTTTCACTCTTTTTATCAAATCTTTTTTTACCTGGGCAAGTATTTCTCATTTGAATTTCTCCATAGCTTTCCCTATTTGCATATTTATTTCATTTGATATCATTTCAGACATTTCAGGTGTATGGCTTCTTTTTTCTTCTATGTACATGGCTTCTAAGCTTTCTTGGTGAGGGCTAGAGCTTTAAGCCTGCCTTTTGGTCTTTCCTTTTGTCATTTTTCTATATTTTCTTGCTTTGAGCGTTGTTCCAAAGCTTTCTCTGCAGGTGTGATGACTTACCTCTTGTACCCTCAGTTTCTGGAGGGGCAGTGGCTCCCCCACAGGCTCTTGGCTTCCTCACAGGGTCCTAACTCCCCTTCATGAGCTCCTGGCTCCCTAAGTTGTAAGGCGAGTGCCTGGTGTGGTCAGCCCAGAGCCTGTGGAATATCAGGCAGGCCAGGCCACCATTTTTTGTCCCACGCAGGTCTCAGGAGGTTTCCAGCGAGTGAAGGGTGTGCCTACAGGTCCCAAAGAGTCAGGCCAAAATGCTGGTTTCTGCAAAGTTCCCAGTCCCAAACAGACCTGGCCAAGATGCCAGTCTCCACAATATTCCCAATCCAAACAGCCCAGACCTCTCTGCGGGTCCGGGAGGTTCCCGGTCCCAGAGAGCCAGGCCACGGTGCTGGTCTCTGGGAGTTTTCCTGGGGTTGAAGGGTGGGCCTACCAGTCCCAAACAGTCACACCTAGATGCTGGTCTGTGCAGACTTTCAATCCAAACAGCCCGGGCCACTCTGCGGGTCCCAGAGTTTCGGGTCCCACAGAGTCAGACCGTGATGCTGGTCTCTGAGATTTCCTGAGGGTGAAGGGTGGGGCTACGGGCCCAAACAAACCTGGTCCTGATGCCGGTCTCATGGCAGTTCCCTGTGGATGAAGGGCGGGCCTACCAGTCCCAAACAGTCGCACCAAGATGCTGGTCTGCACAGACTTTCAATCCAAACAGCCTGGGCCACTCTGCGGGTCCCGCAGGTTCGGGTCCCACAGAGTCAGGCAGCGATTCTGATCTCCAACATTCTAGTTCCTAACTACAACATTAGGTTTATTGAGAGGTGGCTTTGACACCATTGAAGCAAATTGTAATGTTTGGATAGTGATCAAAATTATCTTACATTGCATTCATTATTATATTAAAATAACATGTCAATTTATTTTCACAGGTCAAGCAAAACGCATATGAGTGGTTGTACTTGAGGAACTTATACCTGTGAGTATTCATCTTCATATGTATCTTATTCAGGGTTGAGATTCTAGAATTTGAACTGATGGTTTGGTAGACTGACATTATAGGAAGACTTGGAGAGGAAAAAAGAAAAAAATATGTATAAACATATATTACACATGAGAAAGAGATGGAATTATTGGGTACCATGATTTTTTCAAAGGTGAACATTTTAATAATCACATCAATGTATTCCCTGTCTCTCAACCTTGGGAAGAATCACTTAACAATCTGAGGTTCCATTTTCTTTATTAAAAAGTGGGGAAATTATCCCTCTTTCATTGAGTTTTGAAAGTAAACTTTTTATTGCTTATAAAACCATTAAACTATAAAGTATATTCTGAACCATTCCTTGCAAATGCTGAAATAATTATTTGTAAAAGAATAAAAGTTCGTTCTAAAGGGCAAAGTAATTAAGGTAAGAGAAGTGACATAAAAGCTGGCTTTGGGAGTTGTGTGGCAAAACAATATTTCTTAGAGAAGGAAGAGCTTGTGAGACAAGAAGAATTTAAGAAATGGTTGAAACTGTGATTGTGAAGGTTGATGTAGCACATAGATATGAGACTAAAGGCACAATAAAATGTTGGTCAAAGTGAGCCTTGGGTTTTACTAATTGTATAATTTGTGCTGCCCTAATGAAAAATGTGGTGGAAAGTCATTATTGGAGTGCAACAGTAAAAGACTGATAAAGAAATCTTGGTTCTTGACATTTAAATATAGTTACATACTGTATTATCCCTAAGGAAAACAACAACAGTTAACACTATGTCCATGAAATGCTCCTTTTGTGTTCCCAATACTCTTACTGAAATATGGAGAAAATGTAATTGCCAAGACTTGACCATTTGGGTATTTTCTAAAGGACACAGTGTTGTGGTATAAATATAAATATTCCCCAAAGTCTCATGTGTTCACAGGTGGGGATTTTGGTAGATGATTGGATCATGGGGCTGCAATATTCATCAGTAGATAAATCCACTGAGTTCATAGCTGAATGTACTGCTAGGAGGTGTGGCCCAGCAGAAAGAGGTGAGTCACTGGGGGTGTGACCTATAAGGGTGCAGCTTTGTCCTTGAATCCTCCCTTTTGGCTCTGCTACTTTTTTATGGCTGCCATGGGTTGAGAAGCTTTCCCTCTCCAGACACCTTCTCATACCATCTCTAATTTAGAGTAAAACCCTAAGGACTTTACTAGGCAAATTAACATCATGCAAGAAAAAGCTACTGTAAAAAGAGTTGCATACATCTCACATTACATATGTTAGATGGTTCAAGAAAGAAAGTGCTTAGAAAACACCTGTATATAGGAATTTAATAAGTAAATCAGAATGAAAGTGATCTTGAAGGCCTGTACATGGCAGAGGTTTTGGCACATAGAAGAGACTAACAAATACGTGTTGAAAATGAGACCTCAGAATTTGAAAGCAGAATGGAACCAAATAGAATTCCTGTAATGGCTGGTTCATTGGAAAGATGAAGAAACCGATTTTCTTTTTTTCTCCCCTAAGAGATTTAGAAAGGTAATTATTACAAAACCTAGACTCTGGAGTGGCTTGGCCACTTAACTCAATGTACTTGAACAAATAATTTAAGCCTTACTCTTCTGAGCAGTCACAAATGGCTCCTTTAAATTCTAATGGTACCTGAGCTGATGAACACAATGCCAGACCCACAGAGAATTTTCCATAAATGAGAGTCAGTGTTAATACACAAACTTTCTAACAGACTAGATAAAAGGATTTGTTTCTTTCATCCAACACTATTTTTAAATCCAATTTTAAAATTCCAATTGAGCTATTATTTATTGACCTTTTATGCATGATATGTGTTAATTTATGTGTGTTATTCTTAATATGGTACCTGAATATCAATGTTCCATATGATCTCTTTTTGTCAAAATCAGTCTATAATGTTAAATGGCACTACAATGAGCTCGTTTTTTTTCCAGTAATATTCCCCCATTATAATTTCTGAACATTCCAATTCATCAGTGTTAAAGATAATTTCCTTCCCTCATAAAATATTAATTCTTTTTGTGTGACTTAGAATTGTCTTCAAGCAACTTCTTCCTGTCATTAATTAAAATAATGAGTAGTGTAATATTAAATGTGCAACTCTCTGACAAGCACTCAAGTGTTTGCTGAGAAGTCCCTTTCTACCAAAAACATCTGGAAAATAATATGGTAAATTAAAAAGCTGATACTTTAATATGCTACAGGGTAATCCCCACATCTATGTAGGCACGGTGCCAAATTGGCAAAGCTCTTCTTTCTGGCGCAGTGCCATGGATTCCTCATTTTTCTTTTCTAGAAGTGCTATGTGAAGATTTTACTCAGCCACTCTCTATTTTTACTGAATTACTTATCAGACAAAAAATGACAACAAACACATTCTAACACAGGTTAGCTTTCCTGCTTGTGATAGACAGTGTCTCACACAGACACAGCTATCATAAATATTTTAGGTACTCTGATAGACTTGGGAACAACTGTAGTTAGTAAAAATAGTTGCATGACTCCTGCCCCAGCAGTAAAAGTAAATTGCTCCTTCTCATTGGTTTTATGTCCTTGGCTACATGCATTTTAATGGGCATTCAGGTCACCCTGCAAGAAGCTGTAGTCGTTTACTTAGTTTTTCCCCTCTCTCGACTTTATGTTTTCAGGGTGTTGAATAGTATGTTAAGAGTTTAAAGCTTTAAAACTCAGTCATCCAACACTTTGTGAAATGAGTTAGTTGATTTCTCTAAGACTTTACTGTTCTGATTACAACCCCTGACAACCATATGATGCTTTATAGTTTGTAAAAGACTCATATTCTGACGCCTTTGATCCTCAGTTGTACACAAACAAGGATTAACTACCCCACTTTTCTATTAAGAAAACTAAAGCTCAGCATGTTAAGTGATTCCTCTCAAAAATCAAGAGACAGGAAATACGCAGCTGTGCTTTTTAAAATGTAAAGCTTGCATTAAGATAATCATTCTTCATACTAGATATGCATAAATAGGAAAACAAAGAAATGAACTTCGATTCATATCCTTCAAACCCTGCACTCAGAGAGCTTTCCATTGCAGCATTTTGCAACACAAAATGCAGGCAGGAAGGAGGGAAATTACCTGCATCTGATTAAACTTTTGTATTATATTAAAAAATGTCTTACCTATCTACTTCCAGGTAAAATACTCTTGGAAATTTCTTTGTTTTTATCAAATAAAAATAATTTTACTCTCTAATGGTGTAGGCCATTTCCTATTTTGCAATTTCACTTTTCTTTTTGGCTGTATTTTACTCATTCTAGATCAGAAACTTCTTGAGAATACTTGATTAATTTGTCTCAGGTGTTTTTCAAGTGCCTTTCTATGTGCCTAGAATACAGAAGATATTCATTAAGCATTTGGCAACAAATGTATTAGCTTATTCTTATTTCCCCAGATGTGATCCAGGCAGCAGAAAGAGTGTAATTCAGCAGAGCTGGTGTCCCTAAGTAATGATCTGTACTTTCCATCATGACATTTAGGAGAAGGTGAAAACTAGTGAATCTGTCTATAAAGGCAGAAACAGTAAGCACATTCTTAACCATAGTATTTCAAGCTTGTACACTGCATAAGGTATGTAAAAAAAAAAAGGTTAGTAATTTTTCCTTACTTTATTCCTATATTCATTCATAATAGGAATAAATGATTATCTGTTATCATTCCTGAGGTTATTTATGCAACCATTTATTGTATGAATCAAGTTTACTTTTTGAAATTGTTGCAGGCAGCTGAGTTAGTTAGAAATATTATAGGCAGTAAGACAGGGCTAGGTCCTCAAAGGAGCTAGTGCAGATACCTTACAATTGTGGGAGAGACAGACACCTCCTGCTGTGGGCCAGGCCTCAAGACAAAGGACCAGACAAATTCATCTACATCCTAAATACTGATATTCTAATTAGTGCCCTATTCCCCTGGGGTCACTATCCCATCCCCCTAGGGGAAAGGTCACAGCTCCAAGAATGCCGGCTTGCTACGTGACTTGCTTTCCCATTTGTCCTTAATGTAATCAATTTTACCTGCACTATTGATCTTATTGGCTAACTATAGTTATGTCTCACCTCATGCCCACCTGCCTTGTGAGTTCCCAACCACCACCACCCCCCTTGAGCCCATGGTTTTACTCTATAAAATTCTTTGGAAAAGACAGAGTGCTGGGCAACCTGCTTGGGTCCCCTTCCGTCTCTCTCTCAGACAGAAGCTTTCTTTCTCTCAATAAATATATTCTACTCTTAACCTCCATTGTTCTTAAAATTCATTCTTTGCTTTTAGAGAACATGAACTCACAGACATACTAGGTTGGGAGTTTCATTCCCCTATATCAAAATTTATGTGTACTTTACCTGAAACTACAAGTCAATTGCACTACTACCATGATAGACACCTCCCTTGACTCCCACTATCCCACTACTACAGTTCAAACTACTTTTCATTTTTCTCTTAATGGCCTACGACAACAATGTAATGATAACACAGATACACTATATTCACTTATTTTTTTCTCACCGTACTGTGTTAAGGGCTTCAGATGCATGACTCCATTTGAATTTTAGCAATTATGAGGTCTGAATTCTTTCATATCTTCCTTTTCCACTCAGAATGCTGAAAGGTTAAGTTACTTGCTTAAGGCAAGAGCTAGTAAACACTGTGGCCAAGGTTTACCCACAAGCAGCCTGACTGCAAAACCTTTCTCACTACACTCTGTTAACAGATTCCAAGCTCAATACCTTAGCTTAACCCATTTGCTTCAATTCACTGCTCTTTCTGCATAACAATCAGGTTGAAGAGTAGCCTCCTTTATTGTCAGTGAAACCCCTAAACTCAATCCTGCTTGGCCTAAAGCTATCTTTGATCCTTTATTCTTCATCCTCTAAGTCTACTTGCCAAGGACTCTTTCTTAACAGTTCTGAATTAAATTATAGACAATATACCTAGTGATCATCACAACTTAACCAACCCTAAAAACACTCACAGCACGTAACATTAACCTACAGTAGGGCAAAGTCACCTAACATAAAGTCTACTTAGCCACTTACTAGTCCAATTATTGAAATATAAGATGACCAAAAAGTGCATGTTTTTGTTACTTTTTATAAGATAACAGAAAGTTAAATAACAATTTAACAAATTTATTCAATGCAAGGATCAACTGGTTGAAATGACACTTGCCCACATGATGACTGGGACAGTCTGTAAGTAATCAAACATGCTGCCTAAGTGGTCTTCCAGGTAACCTGTTAAGAGGTTAAGAATGTGTTAAACATATCACGTAATTTACTAAATATTATTCTTAAAGTAAAAAAATAATAGTTGTACTCATATACTTTCACACCATTGTTAAACTAAAAAACATCTGTTGAATCAGTTACTGTCTATAGAGACCTTAAGTGATCCCATTGAGTATGTCCTGGGTGAAGGCAAACTTCATAGATCAAATGGACCTTTCCTTGAGTATAATCTGGCCATGAGGAAGAGGCATGGCCTTGGGCTAGAAGTTTTCCTTTGACTGAAAACAAAGAGGTTCAATTATAAATGATCAACAACGAACACTAAAAGTACATGCAGAGAACAATGATTTTGTCTGCAAGTGGTCAGGAAAGAACACCACGGGTTTCACATTAACCTGGAAAGTCACTTTATATTCTTTTCTTTCCAAGAACAATCCTCTTTACCTTTAAAAATGCAGGCCAAACAGCACTGCCTTGATGAATCCTTCTGTAAATACTCCTTATCGATGTTCTATAGTACCATGTTTTATGTTCTAAAATAATATGTATCACAACCCAGCTGGGCTGCAATGTCCATGAAGACAGGCTCTGAATCTCTAGTGTCATTTTTTTCCCAATGACCCTTCTCAGCATCAGGTATAACGATCAGTACCTACTGGACTAAAACTTCACCAAGGAAGTAGTATGCAGGCCCTCTCCTGAGTGCTTTCCTCCTCTCTACCCATTGGTTATGTTGGAAATTAAGTCATAACTATGTATAACTAGAGAACACCTGCTGATGTTCTGCCCTGAGGTTTGAAACATTTTTCAACAGAAGAGGAAGTAAAATAAAATATGAAAGATAGTCATAGGAGGAATTACATAAAATTAAAAATTAGGAATAGTAGGTTCCAACCCAGAAATGGCATGTGCAAACAGGAAATTTTTGAGTGCATTACCTTTTTGTATGCTGTGATTTCCTAGAAAATGTACAAGTTTTAATCATGGAATGTTTGAACTAAAAGAAAATTGATAGAACTCATGATTTTTATTCTATAGTAGCAGTGTCATGTTCATGGTACTTTATAAGGAAAGAACAGGTTAAGAAACAAAATTATATATATTTGCAGTTGGAATAGAGACATATATATAATTCAGGCCAAAAAAAAAAAAGAACTGAGTAAAAGAATTAAAAGAAAAATAAAATCGAAGCCTTTATAAATTAGTTTCCATAAACATAAATATATTTTAAAAAGAAAGGCTACTCCATTATACCTAAACTTATTCTTAAACTCATCCTTTATTTTAAATGCTAACTCCTGGAAATATCATCAGCGTCTATCTTTTCACTTGTTTTTACCCAGTATGTACAAATTTGTGGAAAGATGAATGAGTTTTCAGTTACATTAATTATTACACTAATTCCCAGCAACTGTTTTTATTGTCAATCAAAACATATTTTGGAAAACACTTAGAATTTCTTATGTTAAAATATGAATTATAATTCTTCAATTGTGTTCTTTTTTAAGAAATGCAGATCCATGGTTTTAGCATTCCAATATCAGAATCTGTGAAATATTTATCTGCCTAAGACACATGGCATTATCTTTCATTTTTAAAAAATCAAAAAGGATTTCCCTGTGTGTGAGAATACTGATTTCAGTAGTTTATTCTAGATTATTGGATAAGTTAAACTTGAAAGTGAAGTATAAGAGATGAGCCAGCTATGAGGTGCCAAAATCTTAGAAAGAGGGAAGCTGTTAGAGAAAAAATCACAAAAATATGACGATAAACCCTATCCAATTATTGATTCTTCAGTGGAGCACCTGCACACAAGGAGAAATTCCAAGCAAAAGCAATAGTTACAATTGAGCAACTGAATCCATTCAGTTATTGACACCACAAAATTTAGCATATGATTCAGACAAATGTAACTGACTAAACAATTAAGTACTCATTATGCATTGGAGATTTACCTCAGCAGCATAAGTGCCTGCCTGCAAGTGCAAGGTCATGAGTTTGATCCCTGGTACAACACCCCCCCCCCCAAAAAAACAAAAAACAAAGCAAAACAAAAAAACCCACCTCACTATGTAACAAATATTGCAAAATAGAACTTTAAAAGTGTGGGGGTTTTTTTTCTTTCTTTTTTTTTTTTTTTTTAGTGGCTATTACAAATTTCTACCAGGCTAGGGCATAAAGGGTTACCCTCATCTCTCCTCAGCCCATATGAACAGACAGAATACACAAATACTGGCAATTGGACACCAAGCTCAATTTTATTCCCTTTAGACAAGAGAGGCAGAGGTCTTAGTCCAGGAAGGAATGGAGCAAACATAAACATGTCTATCTGTCACTGAGATCCCTTCCACACCGATTCTTGCTATAAAAGAGCCCAACTCTCAACACACCCGTAGACGGGGAGAGTGAGTTGAGTTGATTGGGCCACTCCATCTCCTTGGAATTACCATTGAGTAAATCCTTTTTCCTTTATACCATAAGAAACTCTCTCTTGATTTGGTCATTGGTGACCAAATTAACCTAAACATATGAACCTACGTAACTGGGAACATCCAGAGGAGAACAGAATCCAATGCCTCTGATATATATCATCCTCAGTGTGCAGTATGAAATAAAACAACATACAAATAATAAAGATTATATGACAAAATTAAAATGTATAATCTTCATTGGATTCTGAATTATGAACGGAATAATATATATATTTTTTTATTTCTGCTTTTCTGTTTCTGGAAAAGATATCTGATACCCAAAATTTAAAGAAAATGGGTTTATCTGTCTTACTTTTGAGTACTTACTCCATAGTTGGTTGCATCCAAGACCAAAATATCATGGAGGATGGGCCTAAATGCTTAGTTCATGGTGGCCAGAAAGCTGAGCAGGGGAATATAGTGGCAGAGAGGAAGGGAAAAGGACCACCTAGATACCTCCATGACCCACCCAGATGCTTCAAGATTCCTGCGTTACTAAACCCATTGGTAAATACCAAGCCAGTTAAGTTGACAATGAAGCTTAACAGTGACAATTAGTATGACTCACAAAATTTAAATATAGAACCAAGAGGATATAATATTACATTATCTATGTAATTTTCCCAATTCTGAGCACTACACTATGTATATGTAACAGAATGTTCTATTTTGAGAAATTACACAATGAAAAACTTAAGAGGAAGAGAACACATAACTTCAAATATTTCAAAAAATAAAGTGTGTAGAAAGTTAAGATGTGTAACTTAACTTTATATATGTAACACATATTTTACACACCCATACACATAGAGCATTTAGATCTAAATACAGGTTTTCAGACTTGCCTGTAAGCTTGACATTACATCAAATGTTTCAAAAGTACCTTTAAAATATTTGAAAACATGGATAAATCTATACATTTATTACATATATATAATGGTTGCCATAGTTCCATATATGCTATAGGTCTTTTTTCCTAGATTATTACAACATTAGTTTCAAAATCAATGATAATGAAAGTAGGATGGATGTAATGTTTTTATTTTCATGCTTTTAAAAGTAAACTCAATAATTAACTTAAAATACTTAAAATCTGTTTTACTGGCAATCCATATACTGGATAATATAAACATTTAGTTTAATAACAACAACTACACTGATGTATTGCGTGGATTGTATCTTGTCTTTGTTTATTTTGGCATTAAAAGTGTACATTTAATTCAAGTCATTATTAGATTATTCATGATAAATTGATTACATTTCCAAATGTAATAAAATATACAACCTACCCATCTTTTACTATATAATAGGGAGTATAGATCAGATTTTACATAATTAATTTGAACTAAACAAAAATAGAGGTATACTTACAAGGTTAAATTTGCTGTACATACACAAATTGTCATTGGAGTTTTTATAACATAATTAATTTAAACTAACTGAAAATAGAAGTATATATTCAAGGTTAAAATTGCTGTGCATATTTACATAAATGTGCCTTTGGAGTTTTTATTTAGTTTAGATTATAGCAGTTTGAAAGAGATTGCTTCAGTTTAATTTTATTTTTTTAGGTCTTATATAATTGCATCACAGTCTGTCTTAGACATTATACTTAACAAGCTTCCACATTATGTTGCCTTAATAAAGCACCTTGTTTTTCAAAAGTAAACACAGAACTTTTTCAAGATATTTCACTAGATTTCACAAATTAGTATTAGTTATTCTAATCCATGAATATCTACAAGATCCCCATACAAATAAACTCTTACAGCATCTAATGAGATACATCTGCTTATAAAATTTTACTGAACGTACATGTTCCATTATTGGGTTGTAAGCTGAAGGGCAGACAAAGGGTACAGGTTTTATTGTTTGTCCACAGTGATCTCCAGAATGCATGCCAAATGAGCAAGGGAAGCTTAAAAAGCACACTGGCCAACTATTCTAAATGATATCCAAGGACATCAACAGTGTTTGACTCAGTCTGTTAATGAAATATAACAATTAAGAGCATGGAGTTGCCAAACAAAAGTACCTGAAAGTAAATCCTAGCTCTGCTGCCTTATAGTTAAATACCCACAGCAAATTGTTTAATCTTTATGTGTCAGTTTATCCATAAAATTAGAATAAAATGTATATTCTTCTTGCAGTCATATCAGAATTAAATTTATTAGTGAACAGCAGAGGGCTTTGCAAAACACCTGACTCTTAAAATATACTACATGAATGTTTGTTATTGCAGTACCAGGCATCACTAAAATCGGAGGTAGCTGTTCTGCAGAGAATAGCCCAGCTATCTTGAACCATGGTGTAAGAGGAGCCACTGAAAAGTATGTTTCACTGCCAACTAGCCAAATGATCTTGCAAAACTCACTTAATTACTCTGGGCCACATTTCCTGCATTTTTAAACTAAGTTTAATAGTGGAATAAATGATAGATGATATTGAAGATAGGAGAAAGGAGGAGGAAGAAAAGAAAAAAGAATGGGGTGGTGAATGATGAGGACAGAATTTCTCTATACACTTAACTGAGAAAGAAGGCAGAAATGGTAGTGCAGTGAGGTAAGTCAGTGAAGAGACAGCGACTAATAAGGATGTGAGATAAAGAGCAAAGTGTGCCTCAGAGTAGTTACATGTTAAGTTTTCATTCTGTGTTAAATGTATTGTTGAGAATAAATCTCTGTGCATTCCACTGTCATATTCCTGATCTTCAGTAAATCACTGTGTTAAATAAAATCAAGTGATTGAGTGATATAAAAATTCTAAATTTTCACTAGTGAGGTTTGGATAAAACAAAATTGAACACAGAGGTGTAAGTCCAAAGCACTTAGAATCATGTGAGCTATAAAGTCAAAGAAATATGGTAATAGATTTAAATTTGCACACAAAAAAATGAAGGTGGCTAACATAAGCATATGTAAATCTCAGGGGATTGGAATACAATACATGCCATCTAGATCACATTGCATTTAATAGGAGATAAATTTACAAGGGTTACAAAGAGATGAACTTCAGTTTATTAAAACAGGCTATTTTGACAATTAATCCTGTGCAAAATTATTGGGAGATTGAGAACCATCTGTTTCATTACTTGCCTAAACAAAACTAAAACAAAAATGAGCATTCATTGGCATTACTACAGAGGAGATTCAAGAGAGAGGAAGACATACAGGTTGGTCTTTAGGTCTCTTTTTAAGAAAAAAAAAAAGGATGAGTAATACTGAAAAAGCTTTAGAAAATGAAAAAGACATTAACATTTTATAATAATTGGTTTTAACCTGAATACAATTTTAAGAGAACAAATTCAATATGAATGATAAGGAAGGAAAGAATCTTAATTTCAGAAAAAATTGAAAATAGCAGATGCTTAGAATTAATGGTATAAGAGTAGGATTGTAACATTAAAGGCAGGGAAATTCTTATTGCCTAATAATGGCCTTGAGGTAGATTTTATGGTATTATATGAGCTTGAAGCTAATAAAACAAAAATGCACAAAAGAAAAAGGGAAGAAATAAAAGTATTACTGTCATAAGACTTTATAACATACGGACAGTGTGACAATATTTACATGTGGGTGAAGATAGGCAAAATTTTATGTATTCACTACTAATCAGCAATTATTTATTGGATGTCAACTAGCTTGTGTATATTATTATTGAGAAATAAATATGGGTAGATATTGAAGTAGCAATTAAATGACCAGTCAAGCTGACATATGGTAATAGCAAATATATTTGGTCTTTCACCATAGACAGTTTATGAAAAAGCACTTACTATTTTCCTTATTTATTTCCACATTGCTTGGTACTTTGAGTTTAAATGACTTCTCTACTTCTTTGTGAGGGTCTCTATAAAACTTTTATCCTAGCTTCTTCCTTTTTTGTTTATTCTTTTCTTCCACTTTTTCTTTCAGAAAACAATTATAAACAGCCTCTTTTGTCTTCGCAGATTTTCACATTCTCCTTCTTCTTCAGATTGCATAGCTTATTTAAATATTCTGCGCTGCTTCTTTCTACCTCATAAACTGGCAAACATTTTCCACCCTTCAAGCTTCAAATTAAAGATCACTTTATTAAGGAGGACATTTATGACCCTGAGAGACTTTTTCATTCTCCTTTTCCTGAAGCACCAACTAAGCCTAACACTCACAGCACAATTCATTGTAAGTTCTTGTTAAAGCTTATCTATTGGGCTAGGATGTCAATGAAATCATAACAAGTGCAACCACCTGTTTACTCACTGTGTCTTAATTACTACTGGATATCAGGTATAGAAACTCAGCATTTATGTCGAAGATGGTGAGTAAATTACTAAGTGGATATAGAGATGAATGGATTAAATTAATTTTCAAATGTTAATTTAAAAAGTATCACTAGTATTTTAGATGGTGTAAAACTAGGAAACAAATAAAATATTGTTTCTTACACTAAAAATTTACATCAAGAGATTTACAATTATATAAGAAACACAGGGTAATTAAAATCATCAGTCTTAATTAATTTTCTCATTGGTGAGACAAAATACCTGACACCCAAATTTAGTTTGCGTTGTTTTCTGTACCAGGGATGGAATCCAGGGCCTTGCATTTTGCATGCCGGCGCTTATGCCACTAATCTATATCCTGACACCCAAAGTTAAAAGAGGCATTATCAAGACTGGGTAATCTAGGTGTTGTCTGGTTTAATTCCTGTAAAGTGTCTGATCAGGCAGACAAAAACATAGAGCAGAAGAACATGTGTGATTTTGGAAACTGAGCTAAAGAATGTGGAATTTAGCCTGTTGGAAATGGGAAGCTATAGAACATTGTTGAGAAAAGTACTTACCCATTTTATTTTAAAATGATAGCTGGTTGTAATACAGACAGTTCCATATATAGATTGTATGTACCTAAATGAATTAGGAGCCATTTAAATAATAATGACAAGCAATTATAATAAATGATGCAAAAAATATTAACATAAAATTTATGTAGTTACTATACTTGAATAACTATCCTCAATATATTTGTTATGTGCACTTATATATAATGCTGACAAACCTATTTAGAAAATATCAAATGACACTAAAAGTTATATCCTATAACTAAATTTGAAAGGATGCATGAAAACTGAATTTTCTTAAGAGACTAAGACAACGGAGATTATTATAAATATGAATTAAATCAAATCTTTAATATATGCATGCATCTATATATAGGAAGTTTCTAGTATATCAAAATTTTCCTTCAATATTATCATGCCATGTTTTGATATCAGTAGCCCACAAGCTGACATCAATTGCTATATTTATGACACGGAAATTTTTATGCCATATGTATTAATCTGAAACTTATTTGACTTTTAACTGTGAATTAATTTCCAGATTATTATAGGGATAGGGGCAAATAAAAAGGATATGACTGAAATGGTTATTTTTATTTTTATTTTCCTCAGATGTGTTTGTTTCAACCTGATTGAACTGCAACTTATGTTAACCTTGGTGAATGCATACCTTTTTCCTGATTTAATTGAAATTGCTTTGAGTGTCAGTTGGTGTCTAGTGCTGTGACAGCTTATAAAACAACAACAAAACCAGCCACAACCAAAGTCAGTTAGAGAGGAGGAAGGAAAGTGTGCAGTGAGAGATTTCTGCTCTTGGGCTCTTGTATATTTTGTTAACACAGACATTGCCCTTTTCAGATGCTATCCATATACCCTTTCCTCCAAACACCTTAACTTTTATTTACAGAACAGGGTAATGATGTGATTTTCAATAACTGTTTTTCTAAGTGTTACCAACTGTGAAATGCAAGAATAGCTTAATTGGCACATAAAAAGTTAAAACAAAACAACAAACAACTGCCTTTGGGCTCTAATGCTTAAAAAAATGTGCTGAACCGAATAATTATCTAAGGTTTTTAGTTGTTGTTATGCATTCCCATTACAGCCAGCCTTGCAGACATCCAATGTAGACTATTCTCCATGGAAATTTGTCCATGAAGATGGCACATGAGAGAGAGGCCAAGGGACATTTTCACATGCACAAGATTTTTATGTAAAGCTGGTGAGACAGCCAGTGAAGGTGAGAAAAGAAACAGAAATACTGTGGAGAGAAGTCAAAGTTGAAATTACCACTTTAGAACATCTTAGAGGCAATTACTAAGAATGAAAAAAGGCTAAAAGAGTAACTGATGAACATCTAAGTTAACTGTAAGATGATTTAGTATAAGTCAGATTGACTCAATGGACTACTCTCAAGGGGTAGCCAGGAAGGACTTTAAACTTCAGTGGGGAAGAATTTTCCAAAGGCTTGGTATTTTCTAAGTACTTTGGGTCTCATTCTACATTATCTCATACGGGAATCACTATCATAATGTTAAACTTTTTGCTATTTCAAGGAATAATTCGGCAGCTCTGGCTTCCTCATCTTTTTTTCAAAGTTATTGAAAAGGAAAAGGAAAAAAATAGAAATAATGATACAGAGTTTCAAAACAAGACAATAGAAAATTAACAATGGTTAATATATTGGGTATGATTATCTTCATAGTAGTTGCTCAGATTGTAAGACATAGGCATGCAAAATTAATCAAACAATATAAGCACAAACTGTTCTTTTCAATGACTAAAATCTTAGTAGTACAATTATCTTAGCTATAATATATATACATATATGTGTATATGTGTGTGTGTGTGTATTTTTTTCCCTTCTTCCTTTCCCCATCCCTTTCCTCTTTCCTTTTGAGTAGTTTCTTCTTTCTTCACAGTATTTATTACAGAGGCTTCCCCACCTTGTCTGACATCCTCTTCTTGGTTTTCATGATGAGCCTGGATGCTTGTAAACTCTTTTTTGGGCTCATCTCTGTTTCTGACCTCTCATGTGTAGGATTCCAAAAGCAGTATAACCAACTGCCAACCAAAAGGTACCTTTGAAATACATTTGTGACACTAAAATTAACATGTCAACAGCAGCATTTGATTCCCCGCCAATGCCTTCCCTTGATCCCCAAGGCCTTTTAATGGCATCTTTGCCTTTTAGAGCAATATTCTTACTATTACTTTTAGTCCTCTTAATCTGTCTGTCTCACCACACACATGTTCTTGTATCATTTTGGTTCAGTTTCAGTAGTTAGCAAAAATAGAACAAAGTTAAAGTATTACATTTTAAGAAAACTAAAATTTTCCAATCATTTCAGTTTAGATGCAATTTTTTTATGTCTAGGGAATCTTTTATTTAGCATTTGATTTTAGTAATATTTATTTTAATTCACTTTCATGTATGACAGATGATCTCATAGATTTTCTCCAAAGAGTACTTTGTTGTGCTTTTGCTTGCTATATGTTTCTCTGTGACTATCACATTATTAACTCTCTTTAAGTTTTTGAATTCTTATTCTCACCTATGATAATAACTATCTCATAAGCAACTGTGAAGGCAAATTAAATCTTAGAGGTGAAGTTGCTAAGAGAGACCCAGAGGTAGATTAGGTACTGGGTGAGGGCTGTGGGTATTGGGTGTCCTCAGTGCTGCTGCGGACATAGTATATTTTAAGATAACAGAATGTCTATTATACAGGAAATGGACTGGGGTGGTGATACAGATTTGGGGGCATTTATATCAGTAAATAAATCCCTGAAAAGCAATTGTACCTATAATGTGGAAGACTTTATTGTTACTAAAAAAATGAACTCAAGAACTCATAAGACACAGACTTATACAACCACTTAGCACAAGCAAAATCTGCTCCTGATCATTAATACTCACTGATGGGGCTCATTTCATCATGGTCTAATTATTGATACAATAGGACCTGGCTCATTTAGAAAGTAAATGTACATTTATCTTTGTTTAAGAAGACAGTGAATCATGCTTGTCATTTAGAAAGGTTTATATTTAAAATTGCTACTATCTTGAGGTTAAAATGATGAATTTAAGTGAAAGAATTAAGAAAACAGAAGGATAAAAAATCCCTAGGTAAACATTAATGCCCTAAGAGAATGGCACATATGAGAAAAGAAAAAAAGCCCTTTTACCATTAGTTGGCAGCCTATATTTCTTGCTGCTTTGTGTGGCTGCTTGCTATGCATGTATCAGGTCACAGGTGGAAGACGTTGAGGACCATTATACAACATAAATGTTTATAATATATCATAATTACCAACACACCTGTGGTAAATAACTGTGAGATCCCACAGCAAAGATGTAGAAAATGCTCAGCAGCAAAGGCAAGAAATAAAATTCTCATTTTTAACCCTCCATTGGATGGGATCCAATTTCCACAACGTGGAAATTAGAACAGCCACTTGCAAAGCTGTGAAGCAAAAATTTGTCTGTAATGTGCTCCATGCTCCCCCATCCACCTACCACATCCCCAGGTCCCCACATTAGGCTGTCATGAGGCTCAGGGAGTTTACCTTCCTCCATCAACTTGTCCTCTTTAAAAAAAACCCAAAATACACTATGCCTTATATAGTCACTTGAAAAATAAGAAATTACTATTAACAAAAAAATTATTATTGATTATTGTAAAATCAAATTCAATAATTCTGGAAATGCATCTCAATGAAAATTAAACTAATATTTATTGACACTAAATTGTAAATTAGTTCATTTGGTTCCTCAGCTGTTTTTTTTCCACCCTTTTTATGGTGGTTCTTTGGTTTATGCATTTAATTTGTTATGCAAAAAAAGACAGCCATGTTTGCATTTATGTTTATGTTTATGTTTGTGTGGGTAAGATGACTACACTTACGTTTGTCCCCAGATGTGGAGTTTGTGAACAGAAGCAAAATTCTTTCAAAAGCTTTTGTTTAAGAATCAACTTGTTTGAGAGAAGAGTTCGTGAACCTAGGTGATGCTGTACTTTTCATGGTATCCCAGAAAGAATCATGATCTCAGAATATTTTAATGGATCAAGGGTTGGTTTCAGTCATGTAGTTAAGAAGATTCTCTGGAGATAGCTATCACCTCCTTAAGGATAAAGTTTTATCCTCCAAGGATAAAATGCATCCTTGGACTATATAAACTGAATTTTAAAAACCTCTAAATGTTTGAATATCTTTATTGAATTCTTCCTTCTTTCCCATACAGCTTCACAACAGTAATATTTTTGAAATGCTCCAGGTTTATGCTCATGGATAAATGAAAGAAAGATATTTTGACGTGTTAGTGTACTATATTTTTGAAGAACTGTATTACTGTCCATATTATCTCTGTGGGTACCACTGGATATCGGAGAAATTGAAACGGGAATGGTGTGCTTCTGAATGCATGTTTTTGTTTTTGTTTACTTTCCCCTATCTTTTTTCAATGAAAAGACTCACCATCCATCCCTTCATTGGTAAAAAGAAAGTTGAGAGACCAATTTGTGGCCCATTACATAAGACAGTCCTGGTTTCCAGGACAACCATTGTGGGTACAGCTATCACTTTCATGTTTATTGTGTTTCATTTTTCATTTGTTCTGATTTCTTTATTCCTTTGTTTATACTTTATTTTTCTCTATTATGTGTAGCAGGAGATAAGTACTATATGAATAATTTTAAATTATGTGAAAAAAAATTACTTAAGGTTTTGCCTTGGTCTCTTCTAACTCTTCCAACCAAACATATAGATTAAGAAAAATAACTTATAAGATCTTCATGCTTCCTATTCTTTAGAGAAACAAAAACAATAAACTCAAAAAGAAACCATGTCTTGGTTGTAAAAAGTCTAAGAAATAAATATTATGAACATTTAAGTCAGACTGGCTCACATTTAGTTATATTTCTCCCAACTTTTAAATTAACATTTGATCTGAAATCCCATATGGGTCAGAGGGGCTCACAAAGGAATTGGCAAATACTGCACAGTTCAGTGGGGCTGAATGTTGATACAGTTTTAAGACTGAAAGGAAATCTTTACCCCATGAACTTGAAAAGGAAGAAACACAGCCTGAAGCTATATCAACAGGGAATTAATGAGTCACAGGATGTAAAGTTTACTAGAGAGCAAAGCACATTAATGAGCTCAAAGCTCATGTTCACCCTCAACCAATTTAGTCAGAGAAGTTCTACCTGGTACCACTCTCTCTAATTCCTCTTTAATGTGTCATTCATGTTGCTACCAGAGAGCCATAGCATTCTGTGTTTCAGTTCCCCATCACCTGCAGAGTGAAATCTAGAATGCTGTCTCCAGCATTCAAGACCATCCAAAATTAAATCCAGTTACCTTACTATGCATGGGATACATTTCTCACTGCTCTTCGGTTATGCATTTTGCCAGTGTGTTTTCTCAATAAATCATTCAATTACAACTTCCTTTTTTTGTACAGAATGGTTCTTTACAACAAAGTGCTTTCTTCATCATGCACTGCATGCCCATGCCTCAACAAAGAATTCAAACATAAAATACATTCTGAAGACTACCTACATGTTTTGTCTGCATCTTCATAGATACAACTTGTACTTATATCTGTAGAATATAATAATTATTAAATGTTTGTTACTTTGATCAAGAATGAAACTGAAAAATTAAATGGGGAAAATACCGCATTACTATTTAAATCAAAGTGTTGCTTGGAGAACTTAAGATAGATCTAAGTACTTGATTAATATCAATTGCTTGCAATTTTTACTAGTAAATGACAATATGTGGATTCTAAATCTGAATTATCCAGCTCCCAGAGCTATCTTTAGCAGGTATGCATACCTGAGCTGAGTTATGATGCTACTCTTGTACTGAAAATTCTGTTTTTCAGGCTGGTTTATCTGCTCTCCAAGGTTCTCAGGCATGTACTAATAAGGAAAGAACATAGCCAAGCTCTTTGACACTGTGTTTCAGAGACAATTATGTGACCTACCCAAGTCTAAAACTGCAATGGTCAATAAACAAGAAAGAATTAAATAGTGAAAATCTTGCAGTGTTTCACCAAACCATAAGAATGGCTAGAACAAGATGAAATTTATCATATTTTTTGGAATTTTGACTACCATATGGATTCAGACAAAACTGAGATGCAAAACAGAATTATAAATCATTCAAAACTGTGAATGAAAATTGCCAAGCTTTATATTCTCAACTATGAGGTTGTAAGAACAAGGAAGGAACCAGAGGTATCCCACAGGAAAAAATAAAAAGATCTGATTCTTTTTAATGAGTACCATGTATAATGTATGTTAAAATAATAGTAGGGAAAACAAAAGTACATAAGACATCTGATTTTCTCAGACACACCAGGAATTATCAAGTACTACAGTGGGAGGAGCTTTGCTTTCATAAGGACACCAATGTGTTCTCCCTTTATTCTTTAACCTGATAATTGACACTAGTATGTCTTCTTTGTATCAAGTATGTCAATATAGTTAGGGTTCCAGGACTTCATAATGGTTCATGAGTGTTTAGGCTGGTTATAATGAGGCTTGCAGACAATTTTTAAAAACCTTACATTTCCATATATATTCCTCTCTGTGAAATAAAAACATTACATCATACCTGGTTTTACACATTGGCACACGTAACTTTATCAATGCCACATAAACCTTTTAAAATTTTTTTAACATGAATTGTTTCATCATTTTTAAGTATATATACACACAGATGTCATTATATATATATACTATAATTTACAGTGCATAGATATAGCAAGATTTCTACTTTACAAGTCCTTTAAACATTCTCATGTACTTCATAACATGATCTTCTCTGTTGTTACATGACACAAAAATTTGGCACATACTTCAAAAATAACTAACTAATATTGATTTCTGAAGATTTACTAACATCTATATTACCTTCAAAATTTGCTAGTATTTTATTTCTGGGATTTGAAATTTTTATTTTAAAGTAATTGGAATTTATATTCAGTGATAACAAATAACATTGAAGTCTCTTGTTTCATTCACCGAGTTTCACTCAGGAGCAATCTCCTGCAAATCTATTGAATAAAATCACAATGGAATACAGAAATTGATGTAATCAAGATACTATCAGAATGCAAGTCTTTTGCACTGCTCTTTTGTAGCCACCATGACTTCCATCCCACTGTAACCCTTTCTTAACCCCTGGAAACCACCTGTTCCTCATTTCTGTGATTTTTTACTCATTTCAAGAAACTTAAGGTAAGTAAATTTTAGGACTGACTTGATTCTATTGAGAATAATTCTAAATTGTGAGAGGTCGAGGTCCTGAGGTCTGGCTGGCCACCCTGGCAGAAGAGAGTCCGAGCACACTCAGACTCCCCGTTCCTCGGCACACTGAGTAGAGCATCCCTGCCAGGGCCGCCCTGCTTGGAGCCCACCTCACAGTGCATCCCCACCTTCCCTAAGCCTACTGCCGTGCCTATGCCTACTTTCGCCTTCCTGAAGCTCAACCCCACCCTTCCTCTGAGCCCACTTCCACCCTTCCTCTTCAGTCTATATATACTCCTGCACTTCTGTAATAAAATCGGATCTGCGCCATCAGCCTGATCTCCAAAGTCATCTCTCCATCGCCCCTTGCCAGTCCCCCACAGCCCCCAAAACGCTGCACTAAATGATTGGAGTTTAGTGATAGATCTGCCTACTATGCAAGAGGCCTTGGTCTCATCCCTAACACAACCCCTACCCCAAAAATAAATTTTTAGGAGACTCATCCACTTTGTTGCATTAATCTATAGTTTATTCCACTTCACTACTGAATAGTATTTATGTCAGAGATGTAATGAAATGTATTTATCTATTGATGGATATTTAGGTTATCCTCAGTTTTGGATTACTATAAATAAAGTTACTATACACTTATGCACATTCATGAAAATAAGCTTTCATATTGTGATAATTGTGACACTGTCAATGGTTTGAACTGCAATCTTTATGATAACTAGATAGTGGTATCTAACATTGTATTGCATTAACATATGTCTAATAATGGCTAATTATATTTAAAATTTTCAGCATGCTTATTTGTCATCTGTATATTATTACAGGTGAACCATCTTTTCATATTTGCTCATTCTCTAATTGGCTTTTTTGTGTATTATTGAGTTTGAGCATCCTTTTTACTCTCTATTCTTGATTCTACACTTTGTCAAATATATGGCTTACACATTTTTCTTTGCATCTTTTTAACAGAGTCTTTTGCAAAGCAAAACTCTGAACTTTTGCAGTATCCAATTTCCCAATTTTTCCTTCTACAAATCTTCTTCTTTGGGTCCAGGCTAGTAACCAGTCTCACTTTATATCTTATAGATTTTTGTCATATTTTTCCTTTAAAAAGCTCTATGGTTTTACATTTTAAGCCTGTGATTAATTTTGAGTTGTGGGAAAGTGATTCATACAAAGGTTTCATGCTACTAGATCTGGGGAATGAGGTGGATGAGAATACATTGTAATGTTTTTGTGAGTTTACCTTTCAATCAGATTCTTATCACAATTCATAAAGATCCTCAAAAACAGGAATCCCAGAATTACTGAGGAAAGTGGTAAGAACAAGGGGAAAGTACGTTGGAGGTGAGGGGAGTATTTGGATATAGATTAATAGAAATATATCTCTTTCTATCATAATTTTTAAATTTAAATATTTATTGTACATTTTTCACACCTCATAATTGTGCTTTGAATCTTTGTCTTGTATTCTATGAACTTAATCAATTCATTAATTATAGGAGATTTTTATTAGGTTCCTTGAGTGTTCTATGTAAAAAACATGTCATCTGGAAATAAGCCATCTTTCCTTCTGTCTTTCTTGCCTTATTGCACTGACAAGAACTTTCAGCTCTCTGTAGAATAAAAGTGATGTCAGAAAATACCCCTATCTTTTTCTAGTTTTAGGAAGACAAATCTTTTAAAAGTTCTTTCATTATCAGTTAGGCTCTCTGTAAGTAAGAAGAAAGTCTATATTCTTGGTTTCTTGAAAGTTGTTTTTACTTCTACTAGTATTATATAATGATAAAATTCATCTTTGGGGACCTAGGACTTACACATAAAATGTCTTTATTCTTTAACTTCCCTTTCATCTTCTCTCCTGCCCCTGCCTCCTTTCATTTCTTGGTTCTGATCCCATATGCAAAATATTTGTTTGTAAACTATGAATGGGTGATATATTTTTCAAATAGTTTAACATTATTAGCTGATTTGTTCATGTGATATTTTATCTTTAGCCTGTGTTAGACTATCATGCTTGAATTTCAGGTATTGATTCAGTCTTTTATCATTAACCAAGCTATATATTTCTTTTTTATATTGCCAAATCCTCCTTGCTAATATTCCATTCCAAATTTTTGCACTTGTGTTCATGAGGGATATTAGTTTATAGTTGTGACGGTTAATTTTATGTGTTAACATAATTGAGCTAGGAATTGGACAGCTTAACATTTCTGGGTATGTCTGTGAATATTTTTCCAGAAGAGATTAGCATTTGAGTTATTGAAGCAAGGAGGAAGAGAACTCACTTCTTCCTTTTGACATAGGACATTGAATATCTCCTCTCAGATTAATGGTCCTGGTTTTAGACATTTGAACTCAGAATGATTCACACTATTAGCTTTTGCAGTTTTTCGGATAATAGAATAGCATAGCTTCATAATTATGGGTGAATTCCCACCACTACCACCCCCCCACACACATATGCACACACATTGAATCTGTTTTTCTGGAAAATCCTGACTACTGCCAATTTTCTTTCTTTTTTTTTAAAAAAAATCTTTTTGGATTGTTTTTTCAAATTTCCTTTTTTCTCTCCTCCTCCTTTTGTTATATTTTTTATAGTTTACTCAAACTAGAAAATCAAGTTGACATAAAATTAATAAATGAAGTGGAAAGCTTTTCCTAATGTCTCTTATTTTCTATGATTGCATAGAATTACTGTGTAGTTACTCTTCTTCTCCTCTAGGTTCTTAAAGTGGAAGATTAAAGACTTTTTGCCTTTACTATGCATGGATTTGGTATAGTAAAATTTCCTAATAATATGGTTTCAGCTGCTTCCCATAAATTTTTATTTTTTATTTCATTTTTATCTAATTTTGTAGTTTTTATTTCCACTCAGACTTCCTCTTTTACCCATAAATTTCTCAGCATTGTATTGCTAAGCATCAGAGCATTTGAAGGTTGCCACACTCCCTTTCTGTTCCTAATTCTCTATTTGATTTTCTTTTTGTCACCCAAGAATATGTTCTATGTGATCTCAGTCCTTTTAGTATCTGAAGTTTATTCTGATATCCTTCATATCTTGGTATATCTAACATGGACACTTGAAGATAATGTGCATTCTCTCATTTGGTGCAGAATTTTCTAAGCACTGATTAGATAGTTTAGGTCAGTAGTAGTTAAGTTTATGTCCTTGGTGATTTTCTGTCTACTTGCACCATCAACTATTTACAGAGAAATGTTGAAGTTTAGAATGATAATTGTATACTTTTCTACTTCTTTCAATGTGACTGGTTTTACTTCACCTGTTTCATTATGCTGTACTTTGGTACATATGCATTTAGGATTCTTAGGTCTACCGGGTAAATAAACCCACACATTAATATAATTTCTCTGTGTCTAGTAATTACTTTGCTATGAAGTCTCCTTTGTCAGATATGGAAATAAGCATGTCTGCTTTTTTGCTTGTGTGATTTATTATTTTCCATTTTTTACTCACTTAACTACATCATTATAATGAAGTCACACAAATAACTGGGTCATGTTATTGTTTTCATTATTTTTTCATCCATTCAGCTAGTCTCTTGTTTAATTAGTATGCTTCGACCATTTACATTAAGGTAATTATATATAGGTCAAACCTTAAATCTGCCAGTTTATGTTTTGTTGTGTCTATACTCACTGTGTTTAATTTCTTTTATCCTTTTTTTCTGTCCACCTCTGGGTACTTCAGTAAGTTTTAGAACTACATTTTGTTATATTTGCAATGATTTTAGTATGGGTTTTCAGTTATTCTTGGTCTCATATTACAAATTCATGACTCATTATGGTCTATTGACATCAGCATTATACCAACTCAAATAAAGTGCAAAAGATTTCCTTGCCTTCCCAGTCCTAAAATAGTCTGTGTAAAGATTTACAACCACAGACAGCCTTACAATTTTGGTTTCAAATGTCAAATACAAGTTAGAAAACTCACAAGGGGAAAGAGACTACCTCAAATTTACCCATGTTTTTAACTTTCCACTAATTTTATTTCTGATGTTTAAGACATTTAAAAAATCATTTCTTTAGCCATTAGCATAAGTCTACTGGTGACAAATTCTTACAATTTTCTGTCATTTATGAATGTCTTTATTTCTCTTTCATTCTTGAAGGATATTTTGCCTGGTAATATGTTTCCAGGAAAGTAATTCATTCAGTAATTTAAAAATGTTGTCACTTCCTTTTGACACAGTTTCTCATAAGAAATTTACTAAATCCTGTGATATTTTTACTATAATTACTGCAGTTTAACACTTTTAACCTATCAGGTGTTATTTCTTTCTCTACATTTAAGGCCTTTGTCTTATAGAGATTTGATTATAATGTATTTTAGAGTAAACTTCTTTGGACTTACCCTATCAATTCTGATTCTTGAATTCTAGGTTTTTATGTCTTACAGAATTTCTAAAGTTTTCAGTCATTATTTCTTTAAGTATTTTTTTTTCAGTTCCTTTCTCATGATTTTCTTCTTCTGGATATGCAATCACATGAGTTTTAGATCTTATTATAGTATCACATAGCCATGAGGGCTTTTTGGTTTTGCTTTGTTTTGGTTTGGTTTTTAGTTTTGAAGTCTATTTTCTCTGCTGTTCATTAGGGTAATTTCTATTTTTTCTGTTATAAGGTTAACTATATTATCCCTTAGTCTCTTCCATTTTGCTATTGAATCTATATATTGAGTATTTTAGTTAAGCTGATCGATTTCTTTTTAATTGTACATTTTATTCAGTTCTTCTTTGTGTTCTATTTCTTTACTGAGAATTTCTATTTATTTTGTATCTTTCAATTTTTATTCATTTCAAGCATGTTTATTATTTCTTCATTAGGTATTTTTGGTATGGCTTTTTATGTCAGATAATTCCAACATTGTTATCACTTTAGTGTTGTAATCCATTATTTTCATTCAATTTGATATCTCTCAGGTTCTTTGAAATATAGTTTGTTTTTATTTACTGAAATCTGGATATTGCGTTATGTTAAGAGACTCTGGATCTTAATTAAATTCTGCATCACCTTGCTTCTTCTGACACTGCTCTGGCATAGGAAAAAGTTGACAATGCTTCATACTATGAGGTGCTTACTAACATCTGTGTGGCTTTTACTGATACTGGAAGGAAGATTTCCTATTGCTGACTGATATTGAGAGTTCTGATTCCTAACTAGGCCTCCACTGAAACCTTCCTCTTTGGGTGGCGTAGGTGTGCTTTGCACCATCTTCATTTTCATAAAGGTTGAGGAAGAAACCTTGTTGTAAAATTCTTAAATATCCCCTAGGCTTCCTATAACACCATCACAACATGGAGAAGGGAGACATAGCCCTCTGTTATGGCCAGCTGGGGAGAGGATTTGCAGTTTCCCATTATGCTCCTCACTGCAGTGGAATAGAAGGTCTAATTAGTACCAACATGGATGAATGTTGTTATTTCGGACATGGCCTTCTCTAACATCACCCCATCGATGGAGTCAAAGTCCTTCTTTGTATCCATGTGAAGGTTGGCTTTTCATTTGGCCCTTACTAGTGGGTGGAGAAGTAAGACTACAGACTTTTTTGGAATATTTGGTTTAAACACAAAAATTACTGCCTGAAAGTTTTCTTTTGTGTGCTAATGTGGTTTTCCCCTTTGCTCAGGCTACAAAAAGCAAGCTTTATTGTTGTTTTCTTATTGTGCCTGGTAGTGCCTCTGAGTTGCTGGCTTTGTCATCTCCAGGCATGGAGTTACTGGGCAGAAGCACTATCAGGGTACTCACCATTATGGTATTCCTTGGGTCCTCAAGTTTTTATTCACTATGCATTCTTATCTACAACTTATTTACAACTATTATACTCTTATGGTTTTAAATGTATTACCCAAGAGTAAAGAGAAAATATATTTGTTCCATTCTCTTGGAAGTGGGATTCCTCTCTTTAACTTTAAATTATATTTTTTTTCTTAGTCATGTTTCTAATTTCTCTAATTATACTAATCTAGAAGAACTCAGAAGTTTGGATTTTGTTTTAACCTTTGCATTGCACAGCCCTTCGTTTTGATTATGCTTTCTCTGTTTCTTCACCTTTAAAATGACAACAAAATTATCTGTCAGCAGGATACTAGAGAAGATGAAATAAAATAATGAATAAAGACTTTGGCAAAATTTCCCACATATAGACAATCAAAAATGATAGCTGTTATTACTTTCATTATTAACATTATAACAATCATAGATATGTTTTCACTTTAAAACCATGTGAACTTAAACTTCATTTAAAAAGACAGCAAAAGCCCCTGCTATCTAAATCACAAAAGTATTATAGGCTTAGGATAGAAATTTATGGAATACATATTAGTAACCTTGGATCAGAGCTGGAGAGAGAAAAACAATGAAAATTCTAGAGGCAAATCTCATTTATAATGATACATTTTAGGATCCAGCAACAGTTCCAGCCTGAGGATCAGAGTGAAGCAGGACGGCTCATACATTTAGTCTTGTGACAAATGACTTCATCCTGAAAGGAGTCTGCTGTGATATGGAAAGTGCATTATGTTATAACACAAAGGAAAATGTCAAAACTGTTTCCCGCATTCGAGGAGGAAATGTGCCATATCACATGTCTTGATCAGTATGTCTTCTTACTGAATCTCTGAATACTGACTACTCTTCTGTCCCAGTAAGTGTATTTCCATGGCACAGAGAATGTCCTAGTGACATAAACTCAACAATTTATGAAACCCAAGGGGTTACTCTTTTGTACTGAAAAGTCTTGTGTCATTATCCTATTCAATCTACCAGGCTGAGAAGCCAATATTGTAAAACATGGACCTTAAGAAGGACCTCAGAAAAGTTTATAGGCTGTCAAGGACTATGTGCCGTATCGAATCCTGGCTCAGAGGAAGGCTAAAGAGTGTCTGTACTACTCAATTTCCAAGCTAAGAAAAAAATCAGAATTGTGAACTAGAATTTTGAATAGATCATGCATTAAAATTTGAGTTACAGTGGTTATCAACATGGTAGATTTCAATTTATTTCTGGTTAACTGGAACTGAAGAGAAAACTTGTTTATTTACTATAAGAATCTTTCACCTCATTTTTCAATGTAATTCTATATCACAAAATTCAACATTCATCTGATGAATAAAGATCAGTAAAATAAAGTTCTTATCATACAAGACTGCAAAAGTAAGGAGCTTTTCAATGTCACTTTCTCTCAGTACATACTTGTTGGACATCTCTTTTGTGTTGTCACATGGCTTCCCCTTTGAGTGATAACACTCCATTTGGAGGTGAGCGCTATTATCTTAATTTAAGTGATGGTATTTATAGAGTGTGACACTAGTTAGAGTTGGGATTTCTATTTAGGTCTTTCTGTATTTAAGTCCTAAGTGTTTTTTAATTCTAAATCCAGAAACTTCCTGGGCTATTCTTCTTCATTTTTAATTCCAGGCCAGATTTCTCATCAGCCAAATTCATGTTTTCAAAGAGATATTGAAAGGAGCACAGTGCATCCCTGTGGCCAGCAAGACAAACAGCAGGGATCAGAGTTTAAGATTTCAGGGAAAGGGAAAACTTCATGGGTGTCTCATAAACACAAGAAGTATGTTACCCCAAACTACGATCATGTAGACTAATAAGACAGCTTCCTTTTTAGGATACTTAGTTTCTTTAACTTTTTTGTTTGTGTGTAATATGTGTATTGTTTCATTCATGCACGTGTAGATTTTACAGATTTTTAAAACTTGTTTTTATTTTTGCAAAACAGTACTTTTTTTTAGGAGCATGATTTTGTTTAACTCTCACAGTAACCTTACAAAATCAGTGTCAGTAATTGTCAGCTTTCAAGTATGAGGAAATCAAAGTTCAGAAATGCCATGTAACAGGATTGCTAATATATAAACCTAAGATTTCATTCAGACTATAAAATGCTAAGCCTGGATACTTATCTATTGCTATATTTCTTTCCTTGATTTGAAAGAAATATAGCAATTATTTCTTCCTAATGAAAAGATAAAGCAAACACAGTGGTTGGAGAGTTTAATAAAATTCATATAAGGTTAGTTCACATATTTGGTGTAACTGTGATTAATGACAACTGTTTAGCCTCAATTCTCATGTTGGATAAGTAAGCCCATGGCAAATGAGTATCTCTTGAAGCTCTTTGTACATCAAGTTGTTTTGAACTGACCTTTGTCTTGTTTCTTTTTAACTTAGAGTCTTAGGCCAGAGTCTCAGAATACCTTTTAATCTTTTAGTAAAATGCATCCTTTGGGTCCATGCAATTTATTAACTTCCTACTAACAAATATATCGCATTATTGTTCTTTCACATATTTTTCATTGGATTTTTTTTATGTTTGTCAAAACAGGAAAGGATTCCTTTCTTTTTCCAAAGAAGCAATTGAAAAAATAATGATTTTCCTATGCAGACATCTCAAGCAATATGGTGGAACATTTGAGGAAAATTCAGGAGTGGCTTGGATTACTTAATCTGGTCATTGGGCCAGTTTATTTGACAATCGATAAGAAATTCAGGTTCTTAGTCTCACATTCCAGATTTCACGAGTCAGAATCTGCATTATTTTAACAGTCTCTTTGCTGATACTTCTGCACATTTGACTTTGATAAGAACTATTTTAGGCATCCTAAACTCCCTTAAGTGGTTTCTATACTTTGCCAAGCTTCAAAAGCATGAATTAACCCACAAGAGATAGTTTTATTGCTAGTTTACACATACACACCCACACACTGAAGGAATTCACAGACACTAGCTACTGATTTATTTTCCTATAAAATTATGGGGTAAGAGGGAGTTATAATATTACACAGATAATTATTTCATAGATCTATTTTCCCATTAGTTGTGACATTTATCTTTTTGTGATTATGAGATCTAATTATAGTTTTATTTATCCAAGTTGATGAGGTTAACAGAATTTGAGGATTAAACACTATGTGATTTTGAAGACATTCTCTATGCATTTTTCTTCACAAACTAACAAATTATTTTTCCTTTAAGAACAGGGGATGAGGGCCAGGGATATAACTCAGAGGCAAAGCTCTTGGCAGGCCAGCACAAGGTCATAAGGTTGATCCCTGGTAGCAAAAGAAAAAGACAAAAGAAAAGAAAAGAAAAGAAAAGAAAAGAAAAGAAAAGAAAAGAAGAAAAGAAAAGAAAAAAGAAGAAAAGAAAGAAAAAAAACAGTTGATACTGTGTAAATGATTCAGAGTAGTAAAGAAAAGAATGGCGTTAAGAATAAAAATATGATTTATTTTATCAGTTCAGACAAAATCAAAGACAGATTGAGCTAGACAAACAAAAATTCAAAGAATCATAAACTAGAGAAATATTCAAGTTGGAAGTAAGACACACATATATTTTCTTCAAGAATTTCTGATGAAGAAAAATAACACAGAGTGAGAAAATGGCTAGGCTAAAGACACACAGTACATAGGTCATTGATTTGTCTTGATTTTCTAGACTATGAGTTCTGTAGTTAGGGGAACAACTCTCTTGTCTTCCAGATTGCCAATTTCATTCATCTAAATGGCAAATTTCATTCCAACATAAGGGCTGAAAAACTGTACCACAAATGGACAACTGCAACAATTCAGTCAAACGAAAGTACTGCTTAGTATACATTTCCCTTCCTATTTTTTTTTTTTTTGAGACAAGGTTTTGCTACATAGTCCAGGCTGCCCTTTGGGCTCATTTTGTCCCGAGGCTGGTCTCCCACTTGTCCCTTGCTTTTTGTTCTTTTATTTTTGCTCAGGTTATTATTTTCTTTGTCAACTTTTCATTTTATATTTGTGTTTCATTTGCTTTTCCTTCTGGATGTATTTCTGAATATGCTATCTGTTTTTGAAAAAAAAACCCCTCCAAAGAGATTTGTGCAAAAATTTGAATGAAGCAATTATAACAGTCAAGAAGAAAATTGCATCAATCCCTTTATACCTGTCAAGAAGAATGTTATAACACTTTTTAAAATAATCAGTACTATTAAATATGCTTAGTTGTGATTGCAGCATTAAATACAGACTCTGTGATATGCTTCACATGTTCTTTCTTTTTCAGTAGATAACAAAGAATAATGAATAATGGGTTTTTCAATGTCTGATGTTAAATCAAACTAAATTTGACCTACAAAATTTTCAGTACTTGCTTGCATATACATGTCCTTTCACCTGGCACTACAACTCAATTCAGCTCTTAAATAAACTGAAATTTTAAGTTAAAAATGTGCAATTGTAGCAAATAGCTAAGTTTCAACCAAAAACTGCACCTGCCTTAAGTCAAATGAGGTTCGAATAAGCCAAAGTCCAAATTGTAAGCAATGAAACTATCTTCCTGTCTCAGTTCCTTTTTCCCTATGTTTCTTTCTAGAATACCATGCAAGCATGTAGTTAGCTCAGAATCTTCTGGAAACTGTTATGGTTGTAGGAGCTGCTCATGTCTGTTGTTAGCAAAACTGAATGGTTTTATTTACTTTGTCTGTAGTTTTGCCTTTAATGTTATCAGCATTATAAATTGATTTTCAAAGACATCTTTTTTTTCATTTGTGTTATCTTCTATGGCAGAATTATGTTACTTTTATGAGAATCATGATAACCTTGAAAAAAGATGATGTTTTTGTTCCTAGTTGTACTAGTAATGTGATCTCTACTATTTTGACATTATAGCACTTCTCTTCAAAACCACTGTGGTTTCTCAGCACTGATATTCAAAGATACCTTTTAGATAGTGAATGATAAATCTTGCATATAAACACTTTGCATGTTCTTCTGATTTAATGAGGCCATTCAATGCTTTCTTAACACCACTGAGTTTTCCCTCAGGACTTATTTGATTTCTCAGAAATATCTGATTCATTTGCATTTACTAATTTAGGAAGCTATTTTTTGGGCCCCTACCAAATTCTTGATACTGACCACTAGGGATACAGCAATAAATAAAATAAATGTGGTCCTTGCCTTCACTGAGTTTGTAATCCACTGGCTAATGCATATTTTTCAGGAAGTAATTATAAGAATAATAACTTTAACAAGGAACTATAAGATATAAGGCAAATATAAATATTTTATACAATTATAAATAGAACATATGCCAAATTTGTGTAGAATGTGTTAATGATGGAATGAGAAATATCAAAATTGATTCAAATGAGAATTTAATTTATAGAAATTTATAATCTTTTTCCAGAGAAAATTTATTATTCAAAAGAGAAATAATTCGCATTTACACTGCTAATAGTTTTCTTTAAATTATCTTCTGTCTCAAAACAGTTGTAAATTAGTCTATGCAAGTAGTGACAAGTAAAGACACCCCTATGGGATCGAGTAATCCCTGATCTTCACAAGATCATGCCCAGCGCTCCTCCAAATAGAAACCCAGCTATATGCTCTGCCTATTTCTAAATCTTTGAAATTTTGCCCCAGTAATGTAATTAGGACTAAACGAGAGCAAGGGCTGGTAATGTTAGGCCAAAATGATACCCACATATTGCTACAAACCTCGGCTAGAAGGCATTAGAATGGAATCTTGACCCAATACAGGCAGTGATAAATCGATAGTATTATTTTCAGAATATGTGTCCTCTTGCTTAATTTTTCCAAATCCCTGAATTCTTGTGATTCAGCATACCGACACATAACTTTATGTCAATAGTCCTTTTCTAAAAATTGTTTTCTAATGTAAATTTTGTGATGGAGAATTACATGTGTCAACTTGTTTGAGCTGCAGAGTACTCAGCCAAATGCTGTTCTGGATGTTTCTGTGTAATCTAAACATTTAAACTGACAGACTTCAAGCAAATTGCCTTTCTCAGTGTAGATGGGAATCATCCACTCTTCCCACAGCCAAGATAGAGCACAAGACTAACAGTCCTCTAAATAAAGAATTTTCTGACACTTACCTTGCTTCGGACTTATGGTTTCTCCTGCTTTGAACTCAAACTCAAATATTGACACTTTTTGCATTTGCCAATTCCAAACTCTGCAGAATCTGCTCTTTTCTTTCTCAGGCTTTGGTTCTAGGGCTCCAACTACTTCATTAGGTCTCTTTGACCTCCCCCTTGCTGATGGTAGAGCTTGAAGATTGTCATACTTTACAATCACATGAACCAAGTTTTTACAACAATTTTTTTCTATTTATTTCTCTTTATGTGGAGAAGCCTAACAAATAGCATGCATTTGTATATTTGAGAACTGAATGTTTGTTTGTTCATCATCATTTCCAACTTGAATGTATTTCAAGGAGTGATCTCTTCAGTATAAGGCAAAAAGTTAAAACTTCATTTCTTTCCTTATATGATATTCAAATTTTCTGTGTGTTCATATGTATGCATGCATATTTTAGAAAACTTACATTGATGATTGACTAAGCAGTATGAAGAAAAAGTGTGCAACATCATGCATTTCAAATTAATTGGAAATTTAAAAAACATGTAGGTATTAAAATAATAATGTCTACTATACTTGACAAACATGCTCTTGCATTTAGATATTTGGTTTGTTAAAGTTTCTCAGTCTTAACATACTACTCTTTTATTCATATAATATATATACATGATTGTTCACATATCTAATAATTTAATCTGTGAATTTATTTTGTAGATAGTAACTGGAACTAAAATAATATATATTTAAATCATTGGAAGAATTTTTTTGTCAGTTTGTAATTTGATAGTAACTTTCAAGGTTATTCCTTAGTTTTTCCCATACTAATTGAATTACATTTTTGTTAAAAACAAGAAACAGAGTCTCTCTTTTTCCGATTGAAGTAAACGGAAGTTTTTCAGTTTAGGAAAAGCCTTATCCCATCATGATTAGAAGTGAGAGGGAAAATGCCTTTTGAAAGAACATATCTCTTTCCTTACTCTGTTGGTTAGCTGAAAGAAACATAATAAAGGACTATGAATCTTAACAATTTAAAAGAATTTAGAAAGATTTCTTGATTTAAAATGAAAAAAGTGCTTGAGTTACTCCTAGATATACATGGCTAGCAACAGGGAGACTGCTTCAATCATTCATGTCACAGAGAAGGGACCGTCTTAGCTAATTTCTCTTCACTTAGGCCTACTACACGACACAGACAACTCTAAGAAGTAAGGGTTTATTATGGCTCACAGTCTGTAAGGTTTCTTTCCATAGCCATCCCAGGCAGGATGGTAGGGTAGAGGGGCATGGCAGAGGACGCTTGCATATTAAATTTCAGCAGGAAGTTGAGAGAGAGAAAGAGATCAAAGGAAAAAAGAGGGAGATAAACACTTCTAGGCTGTGCCCCCAAGTGAGCTAATTCCTCCAACCAGGCTTTACCTTCCAACATCACCTTTAGCTATAAATTCATCAGTGGAATGATCCATTGTGGAGTATTATACTTTTGGGGGGACATCTACATATAAACCATGATAGAAATAGAGATCATTTTCTCATACCCTCTTCAGTGGTGTTTTACAAACTCAGCCATTTGAGTATTAACTTTGGAAAAGTAAAAAGTATTAAATTTTGGAAGAGTTGACTCTGTGAACATGTGTGCAAGTATTTTTATCAAAGAGAGATTTACAACCATCTCACTGGGTGAATGTAAGCACACTTACCAGTGGTAATGTCCAAGAAACTGCAAGATAACTAGATATATTTAAGAGTCTACTTCTGATGTACCAGGGATGTTTACTGCTTTAAATAAATGATTTATTTTGTGTACTTCATGTTATGTAAAGTGATAAAGTGTGAGAATTTCTGCACATTTAACTGTATAGAATACAATGCTCTAAATATTGATGTGTTTATGACTCACTTATTCATCTGTCATTTGACAAAATTAACAATATGATCTGTACTATCTTAAGAAGTGGTAAGAAATAAAAATCTAGGAAAATACAGATACTTCAGAAATATTAAATAAGTTACTATATGTGCCTATCAGAGGATATAAGATTATGTGATTGTAAGAAAAAGCATGTATTTTAACTCTCAGTCCAGTACAATCAAGATTTGTAGTCATAAAAACATAGGGTTTCTTTCTGTCTTTATTTTTTCATAATTGAAAGGGCATAAAATTGTTATCTAACATCAGGGAGACTTGGAGTCCTTATTTATCAAGTGGACAATGAAATATTCTATGGATAACATGAGGTTACAGAATTTAACATCCATAAGAACACTAAAATATGGCAACAATTAAAACATTTTTGCCTGTGGTTTTTTTTTCAGTGTTGTAGGAAAAATAGTGACTTTCCCCATTTTATGCGACTTTTTGAGTGTTATGGTATATTCAAAACAGGTAGCAGATAAATGACTTGAATAATGTTGACTTGTGCTGAGTTAGAGAAAATAGATTCTACAAACCAGGTGCTACTGGCTATCAATGGTGTTGGATTTAGAAGCAAAGTATGTAGACATCCTTTATAATAGGATCTTTCTTATAATTTTAGGTACAGGGGAAAACTGAAGAATTAAATATAATAAATCAAAGTTCCAAATATTGATTGGTGGTATTATGCTCAGAAACGTAGATGTCTTTTTATTTGTTCACTTTGTTTTGAATCAGATTATGGCTATTTCTCTTATGAGCACTAGGTTTCGGGTCACTTAAGTCTTAACAAGGAAAAGGTAATTTATCAGCTGGCTTTCTTTCCTTCCCTGCCTCCTTCCCTCCCTCCATCCCTCTGTTCCTCCTACCTTTTCTTTCCTTATTTATTTAATTACATTTGTCACATTTTTCTTTTGTGTGTGTGTGGGGAATTTTTATTTTGAATTAAATGTAGTTGGATATAATTTCAACATGCAATAGGCTGTGATCATTTAAGTGTCAATTTAGTGAATATGGACAGTGAATTCACCAGCATAATCAAAACCTCAGTCAAGATGTAGAATATTTCTATCTTCCCAAAGTCCCCATATATAACTCTGTAACCAAACTACTGGTATACTTTCTTTGCCTGCAGAAAAGTTTTGTTTGTTTCAGAATTTCACATGAATTTCACAGTCATCCCACACTATCTACAGAAGATTAGTTCCAGAACCCTTGTGGATATAAAAGTCTGTAGATGCTCAAATCCTTTATATAAAATAGCATGGGAGTTTTGTAAAACTATGCTTATTCTTTTAAATACTTTAAATCATCTCTAGATTTTTATAATAGCTCATGCAATGTAAATGACATGCAATTAATTTTGTAGTACATTATAGGGAGTATTGACAAGAGGAGAAGTATGTCCATGCACAATACAGAGATGATGTTATTCTGGATTTTTTTCAATCCATCAATTGTTTGAATCCATGAATAAGGAAACCATTTTTTGAGATTTATTCATGTGCTTGTATGTCTCTTAAAAATATCTCTACCCTTGTTCAAATAGGAAAGGGAGCAAAAGATGGAGGAGGAGGGCAGGGAAGGAAGGGAAAAGGGATTTAAAGAAAAATAATAGAAATAGACATTTTATAAATGTGGAGGGGTAGAAGGATTGGAAAGAGGAGAGGGGATGGAGACAAAAAGAAAAATTAAAATTTATTATGAACATGTGCAAATCCCCCATGATGAAGGTAATCAATATGTACTTCAGATGTATCCTAATAAAATATAACTGTTTTTTTTCTCTTATGGATGATATATGGTTTATTAATTTTATTTATTACTTTTAGTCTTACCCTGTACTTTGTGACCTTGAAAGAGACTGTATTAGCTTTAGTAACATATTTCTAAGTTACTGAGAATTTTCTGTGTATGCAATCATATTTTCTGACAATAAAGACAATCTTCTTTCTTTCTGGGCTATACGTTTTTTTAATTTTTTGAGTTTCTCCTTTTTCACTGGCTAGGTCTCTTAGGACACTATTGAATAGCAGTGTTAAAATAAGATATCCCAGGGCTGGGGATGTAGCTCAGTGGTAGAGTTCTTGCCTTGCATGCACAGGGCTATGGGTTCCATGCCCAGCACTCACACACACACACACACACACACACACACACACACACACACAGATATCCTTACCTGGTTCCTGACCTTAGGTCCAAATGAGTTAGGTTTGTAGTCAAATATGATGTTAGTCATAGGTTTTTTATTCTATAAATATAAAATATTTTATTTTATTCCTATTTTTCAAAGAGATTTACCTTGAATGCATATTGAATTTAATTAATTGCTTTTCTGTACATATTGAGAAAACACTGTTTTCTCTTAATTGTTTTTTAATATAGCAAAATACTTTAAATGTTTTCTAAATGACACATCAAACCTGCATTTCTTAGGCAAAGTTTTTTTCCTTGATCATGACAAAATATTCGTTTTATATAATTATAAATTCAACTTGCTAATTTTGGGAAACTATGTCCATGAGGGATATTGGTTTATTTTTTTAAAGCTGAGGCCTGATAGAAAATTAAAAATTATATCCTTGCAGGAAATTGTCGACTCCAGCCTCTTCCTTCTTCCTTTTGATTTTAGTCACAATGTAAGTGGTTTTGCTCCCCCAGGACCATGTGCTGCCCAAACAGGGACAATGGATTCTGGACCAGAGCCCCCAAATGCAAGAGCCAAAATAAGCATTTTCCCTTTATAAGGTAATTTTTGTCAAGCATTTGTTATAAAGTCAGAAAGCTAATGCAACAGTGTTGTGCTTTCCACAAGTTTTCATTTTCTGAAACTATCTGTTTCGTACATTTCGCTTTGTTTTCTGCATACTTACATCAAGAGAGCAAAATAGCATCAGTGAATACATTCCAATTAAAAATACCTATTTTTCCAAAGCTAAATTTAGGTCCCATGGAAATGTTCACAGACACTGTGTTATACCCAGGTGGCTCAGAAAAAAATGAAACTATTGATTCGTGGGTTGCCTCAATGATTTTATCTACCTAAAGGGTACAAAGAAGAAATCAGTGACTGATTGTCAAATTATTAGTTCCACCACAGTAGTGAATGGAATTATGTGACATTTTATCTCATAAAACACATTGCCAAAATAAATCATAGCATTTTAATATGTTGTTTCTTCAATAAACAGAAATAGAAACTAGCTCCTTTGTCTAAGATCTAATCAATTACCTTTCATAACACATACACATACAAACACACACATATACACAATAGGAAAATCATAAAAATTTCCTGGGGAAAAATGTAAAGCTGTATTTCCTTAAATGTTCGTTATGATAAATGCATTATATATAACATATAATAATTATATATATTAAAATCATGTAGTTAGGAATCATAGTGTAATTGTCAACTATAGTTCCTATAATATGCATGAGAAAGAAACTAAAATCTATCTAATGACTCTGCATGGATACTTCATGACAAAACTTAAGATCACCAATTGCTTGGTCTCTTTATCCTACATCATTTCCCTGATAATGCATATGCAATGTCATGCATTATGTGCATAAATGTTCCTGGAATATGTCTATCCAAGAATGGAAACAGTCATTTGCTTAACTTGTGTGCTTATTTTCAAGTAAATTCCACATTTAAAATATTATTGAATTCTAGTGAAATAAAAAGTAGTAAAAAATCTTCATTATCAAGCCACTTGTTGCCCAGTCTTAATTCCATCACTTCTTGCCACAAAGGTGGAAATTTCCTGAACTTTAGTTTCTTCAGCATTTAACCATGAAGAATAATAGTAACAAACACATACAGTCTGTTTGTTACTATTATTAATAAACATAGTTTATTAATAATAACCATGAGTTAATAAGCATAGGAGGTTCCTAAAATATATGTGATAAATAGAATTTCTTCTGTAGAAAGCTTAATAGCCAATATTTACCGACTGTCTAATACATGCTCATCACTAATCTACTCTTTTGAATTCAAAATATTTTAAGTGTAATTTTACAAAGTTAGTTTTTCAAATGGTAGCATTTATAGCTAAAAACAAGAAGCAGCTCCAAGGAAATCAGAGCAGTGCCCTAGCATGGGCTCTCTGTGTGGAAGCTTATCACTTTGGTGTGAGTCAGTTTTCAGAACAGACACTATCTTGTGCATGTCTCGTATCTTGGAGTTAACCTGCTATACAGAGGCACCAGGACAAATTTAGTTAGTTGTTGCTTTGCATAATTAAAAATACCGGAACCTAACAATGAATCAAAGCACAATCTCCAAAGGACACTCTTTGCAATGACACTGGTCACCCTCTTTTATCTGCCCCTCCCTACACCAGCATAACCAGGAAACCAGGCTTGTTAGTTTCTCTCCTTCTACTTTGCCCTTTCTCCTCCCTTTCTCTGGAGAAGTCAAAATTCAGCCTTACTGATCTGAAGCTTTTTGAAGTGACTGCCCTGGTTTTCCACGTTCAGAAAGAAACCACCATAGCATGCTCTATTTCATTACATGTTCCAGTGGCACAAGACTAATTGTTGTCGTACTTCATAGAAGAGAATTATTCATTCATAATTTGAAATGATTCACTCACTTTAGAAATGTGAAGCATTGTAACTGCCAATTACAATTACTGCTAATTACTGAGCAATGGGAGGAATCTTGATACAATTTATTTTAAGGAGTAAAACATATTGCAAGAATTGCTGCAAGTTCAAAGGTAAATCGGTGGCATTTTTACGCATGGAGATATATTTGTAACTTACAGAGACTGACTTCGACGCTGACATTCAGCACCTAGACTGTCATCCATTCACCACTGAACTGCGACATGTGGGAGGCAGAGAGTCAAGGAGAAACTCAAGTTCAAACAGAGTGGGCCATGCTTGATGGTCACACAGATTCTTTCTCCCTGAGGCACTGTTCAACGCTGCTTGTGTGGCAAAAATAAAAAGAAATGTAGTTTTTATTCTGAAATATCTAAAGATAAACCCTCAAATTGTTTGTGAGCAAGATGCCATTGCACATGCCTTTCATCAAAATCATTATCAAACAACATGAAACTTTTCTCTTTTCTTCGTGGCTGACTTGAATGAATTATTTAAAGTATTTCCAAGACTCATTTCTTACTATAATGATATTTTACAATTGGCTGATCCCTTTGACAGTAAAAGTTGTTTTGTTCCCAAAATACTACTGAAGTACTTCCTGAGTATCGCACACATTACATCATTCTCATATGGAACTTTTTAAGCACTGGTATAAGATCTATGATTATTTATCTATGTTAAGAGAGAGGATGTTAAGTATTCTTATCACAAAAATAGCTACATGTGGTAACGCATATGTTAATTAACTAGACTGAATCATTCCACAATGTATATAAAGGCATCTTTACTATATGTTATAAATGCTTATAATTTTCACAGAAAATTTACAAAGAACCAAATAAATAAATATAATCATTTATTTGTTTTTGCTCATCATTATAACCTTGATTCTAACACAGTGCCTGGTATACAGAAGTCACTTATTCAATATTTCCTGAGTGAGGGAACAAACCAAGTTTTGTAAACTATCAGACATTTTCTCTACTACTCTATTTATCCCCTAATTTTTTCCTTACTTCTGCTGATCTGTGAATAGTTTCTGCAGAGGTTGTGTGGAGTTGAAGAACAATAAAAGAATCCAGGAAGCTATTAGACCATATTCAATGCTTGATATTTTAAAAAAACAAGATTATTATTTTCTATTGTAAAAAGAAGACTAAATGACATAATCCTGGCATCTGTTAGTGGAGTATACCTCAAGAATGGAATAAAGGTAGGTTAAAAATCAACATATTTAACCAACAATGCTGACTGGACAGAAAAGGGAAAAAATCAGAAGGTCAAACAAGGTGAGGAAACAAGAGGCCAAGCAGTTCCTTTGTATACATAAATTAGTGCTTGAAGGACACATTGACACATATCTTTACAGATTATCTCAAGGATGGATGATGAGTTGAAACCGAACAATCAAATTTGAATGTCTAATGAACATACAAATGAAGAAATTCACTTTACTTACATTCAAACAAAATTTTCCTGTAAATTAAAAAAAATGGAAACTGTAAACATGTATTTTGGGTCAGGGAAGAAATGAGATATAGTTGTGTAAAGCAAATAAGCTTTGACCTCTGAGTTAAGAAGACCTCTGTTCAAATCCTATCTTTCTAATTTCCTCAGCATAGGATGAGTTCAACCTATCTATCAGGTTTGATTTTAAATCAGATTTAATACATGGCTACTTCAAATTGAGCACAGTGGCACATGTCTGGAATCTTAGCACTCTGGGGAGTTGAGACAGGGGTATGTATGTTCAAGCCCAACCTATGTAACTTACACACTTAGTGAGTCTCTTCCTCAAAAGAAAAAATAATGAAGGATGTAGCTCGGTGTGAAGAGCCTGGTTCAATCCCTTGTAGCACAGAGTGTGCGGCGAGGGTATCAATTCGGTATATTCCACTGCAGGAACTCAATGGTAGGAAATTTTTCTTCCACACATTAAACTATTCTATAAATTCTTAACTATGTGTGCAAGAAAGAAGAAAAGAGAAGGAGAAGGAAAAGATGAAAACTTCCATCCACTGGATGTGTCAATGCTGAGTACAAGTTTTGAGCTTGCAGACGGACACCTGCTGATAAATGTTGTTTTTCAGTTCCATTATTATTTTTGTTTTTTGCTTTCGTCTTTTTGAGATAGGGTTTTGCTATGTAGTTCATTGAACTCACTTTGTAGTCCAGGCTGTCCTAAACCTTGCAGGTGTCCTCCTGCCTCAGCACCCGACGTGCTGGGCTTATTGAAGTGTGCCACCACACCCGGATTTGCAATATCTATTTTGAAAATCAACACTGCAGTACATAAAAAATTTGTAAAACTTGCTTTTTTAAAACATAAGCATTTAAAACAAACATGTCGCTTGCTTCAGTGAAGATTCAATAGCCTCCATGTTATAATTGCTTTTAAGTGCGAAGGAAGTTGAAGAAATAAAAGAAAATTACAGTGACTACTTCCCTCATGAAAAGTCGTTCTTTCAGTAATTTAGTAAACAAAAGGGGTTTATAAAATTCTGTTCATCTGTGAAAGATACTTTGTGACAACTATGTCTCTGTGATAAGAATTAATTAAAACCAACCATCTGGTTTGAAGAGTTTTTCTCTGAAAGAAAAAGAAAAAAGTATTCTTCAATTCTTTAAAAATATAACTTTCATTAAAGTCAGAAAATTAAATAATATCATTTTAATTAATTTGGGCAGGGATGAGTCCATTTAGGGAAGGATTCGCTCGACAAGGCTGAAAATAAATATCACTATCTGCATCTATATGAATCTATATTTCCCTCTGTATAGCACATATTGATTATAGTATCATTGTTGTAACTTTGAATTTAGATTTTAAGTGGAATATTTGGGCTGTGGAAAGTTTGCTGTTTAGAATTAAATCTTTGCCCTTCACCTCTGGTCACATATGAGAATAGGCTTACAGGCACTTCTGCCTGCCCTACAATTTTTGTCACATCTCTCTTCAATTTTACTGCCAATTTCACAGCATTATTGAATAATCTCAAGTCTCGTGGAATCTTTTGTTTCCTCTATTCTAAATCTTCATAATCAAGCTATGTTATTGTACTTTTCTAGGTAATGATAAATACAATCTTTCAGATTGGAAGTAACATGGGCCTGTTGTTTCATGGATGTATTTCTGTTTCATGAGAAAATTAGATAATAGGGCAATTGGCTCCCAAAATCTAGATGCTTCCCATTCTACCAAATATATCTAAATTTAAGTATCTTTATGTCATTAGTCATGTGGTGTTGGACAGTTTCACAGAACAATTAAATAATAAGTTTTCATGTTATTTATCATGACAACCTTGCTAGATATAAAGAATATTTAGAAGAAGTCTAACCTGGAACAGTTGCTCACTCAATAGTGGCTTTCAACATCCAATAACAACACTGTATGTTCCTAGAGGGTCTTTGGAAGGAAAATTACAGTCACGTTTCTGAATCTCAATAGTGGTTTATCAAATCAGCTTGTGAGCAAGCTATGATTATGACAATGACCACACACATTGGAGCCAAACACACACATGCTCTGTAAATCCAATGGAAGATATCTATATTTTCATTATATTACATTTAATGGTTAAATGTTTTTGATGTTATTACTAAAAAGTAGGTTTAGTACCTGTGACGGTTAACTGTATATAGCTATCACCAACTTGGCTGGCCTCAAAGTGCCTCAGTTAAACGTTTTTCTGGTGAAACTTGTGGAAGTGACTCACTGGAAGATTAATATTTGTTTTAGTAAACATAGTTGATTGTTTTCCCCAGTGTCAATGGGTTTGAATACAACAACAAGCAGAAGTAGGAGACACTGACTGTAGTTTATTTCCTGCTTGCCTACTTGAGCTGGGCCATCTCATCCTAGCCTTCCCTAGCCCTAGCCTAGCATTCCCTAGCCCTCCCACTGGGATTTATATCACCGACTTCTCTGGTTCTTGGTCCTCTGTGGCTCAGAATAAACAATTTCCCACCTCACAGATGTTCATGGGTCCTAAATTCTCAAAGATAAGGGATAGGACTCCATAATCAAGTGAGCTAATTCCTCATACTCAATCCCTGCTTCCCTCTCCATGTGGACAGGTAGATATAGCTAGCTAGCTATAGGTGTGTACACACACACACACACACACACACGGAAAATAATCCTTTAGTAGTCATAGGCAACTAACTCCAGAATCCCCAACAGATGCTAAAATCTATGGGTGCTTAAGTTCCTTTTATAAAAAGGCATGGTATTTGCATATGACCTATATCCTCCTGTATATATTAAATCATTTCAAATCATTTATGCCCCCTGATGCAATGTAAATGCTATGTAAATAATTGTTAAAATTGTATGATTAAAGGGAAAATGACAAGAAAGGAAGTTAAGTATCTGTTAAATACAGATACAATTATTTTTAAATATTTTCCATCCAATGTTGGTTGAATCTGTGTATGTTGGATATGTACCCTCATGGATACGACACACAGACTTATCTCCTGCCGCTTTTGTGTTTGGACAACTGTAACTAATACAATCCATGTGTCCATAAAGCCTAAATAAGTCTTTTATATAAATGGATGTTTTGCTGTTTTGCATATGTAATTTTATAAATTTGTATTCCGGGGAATGAGAGTCAAGAAACTTTAAATGCTTCTCAACATCATTAATAGAACACAGAATTTCCTGGACAGTATTTTGTGATTTGGAGTATTTTTATATTTTCTGCAGAATTTTCTTTTTAGAATGATTAATCTGACAAAATTCTATTAATTATGAAGAATTTGAGATTTCTGAAATCATACTCCAGTGCCATAGACAAGTAAGTATTCATCAGAGGTATTTGAGTTGTAAATGTGTAAAGAAACAGGGTGCAACCCTAAACCACATTGAGATAAGCTACCTTTACTACATCGGGTAGAAATTAGGAAAGGGATGATACATTAAACAAAGAATGTTTCACATAATATATTGCCAACTAGTTATGAAACAGAAACAATAGGACACTGATGATACACTTAACAAAAATTTCAAATAATAAAATATATTTTTAGCTACTTTCGCCTGAAGAGGAAGACAAGAAAATTAAGATATCATAGAGGATAAAATTCAGGAGGGAAAAAATCAGGAAGAAACTATCCACTGCTAACTTTGGAAGAACAAAGAGAGTTATTATAACTTAGAAGCTTGAAATTAGGGCCTTTTGCACCTAAGCCCTGACTAACAAGAGGGAATGCTGACCAGAGGGTGCTGGTGTGTTCTGATCTCAAAGACCCACTGCTCCAAAGCCAGGTAGATGCCAATCTCTCTGTTCTACTGCCTCTAAAGTTGGAGAGGGAAAGTGATGAGGCTGATTCAGCAGATGTTGTAAAATCTACAGACTAAAAGTTCATTATGTAGACTTTTACAGAAATATAAAGCAAAAAAACAAAAAACAAAACAAACAAAAAAAAAAACCCAGGATCTTTCTTTCTCTTCCTCCTTCAACTTCTAGCTCCCCTCTAACAACCTTGAGTACAGAATCTAACAGGTAGCCAACAAGGCAAACTGACAAGGTCTCTTAGACCTCCTGAGAGTGTTTGACTTAATAACTGAAATTATCATTGCCAACACAATTTTGTTTGTAAAACAACCTGTGTTTCTCTACTAAGTATTCACACATGAAATAGTAAATAACCTGAATGAAACGAAGTAAGATGAAAAAGCTAAAAAAAGAAGTGAAGTTGACTGATAAAAGAAAAAATAACATAAGAAAATGGAGATATATATAACAAATCAAGCAGTGGGTTCTTCCTACTGTGGCTGCATAGAATAGTACCTTGCTTTTGTCAAATGATTCTCCTAGGTCATTAGACACAGTGGAGTATGGAGCTCACGAGAGTGGGTGATGTCATTTTATACATATTATAAACACCTTCAAAATGAAATCTGAATCTAGTTAGGCCATGCTTCCATGCGTGCACCTACCCAACCAGAGAATGAATACACTCCAGAGAAGTTCTTAGCTGGAAGATGAGGCAGCAACTTAGTGGCTTGTGTCCTAACCTTCAGTTCTCCAATCCCTATGATTTGGTAACTTTAATGAATAAATCTCACCTTCTGTTAAGTCTAGTCTGAATTTGATTTCACTCTTGGAACCCTCACTGAGTCCTCACTGGTGTAGGATCATTTCTCTGATTTAAAGACTTAACTTTCTAAGGTCTATTAAGTACACCTTCCGCTTTGAACACTCTTTATGCTAACATGCAGACATACAGTTTTGTAGAGATTCTAAGCTTTTCAGAATATCCTTGGCTTTCCTTTCATTTATAGTAAAAATACCCTACCTAAAATTTTAATAAGCTAACTTTTGAGTTACTAAGATAAAATTCACAATATATTAACATAATTTTGAAAATCAAATGCAAATTTTTGTGTACTTCTCTTTATTTTATTTTCTCTCATATGTAATGCTCTGTTCCTTTTTCTTCCACTCTGTGCTAACTTTTGAAGCACATATGCCACCTCCTACAAGCCATTTTCTAGTTTTTTTCCTTAGTCTTTTATTTGTGAGAGTCTAAAATTCTTATAGGAATTTATCAAGCAAGAGAAAATACTTCAAATTTCAGATAGATAAAAATATAGATGACTTCTACCTTCTATCATACTACTAGCTTTGAGCATGTGATTATGAATTTAAGTTACTGTTAACTTCTATAATTATCATATTATGATCATGTAATATATCTATGCAGCATATATTTATACTTTATGAATATGTATTTTTAGTATTCACTAAATATACAGACTGCATAGTTGTAGTTTGGGAGGGGATTTACTGTTGCTATTATCCATAAATCTAGATTGCACAAAACTTTATAATTTGAAAGTAGAAACTACTAAAGATTTTGGATAATTTGTCTATCTTGCCATTCTAAGGATTGAACAAAGGTTTTTCTCATGCTAAGAAACTTTCTACCACGAAACTACATATCCATCCTTTACATACCTGACTATAAGAGAGAATTCCTATGCCTATTGTCACTCTCTCTCTCTTCTTTCACTGCATTTCACTATCTCAGTTTTCCCTAAATCTTCCCTAAATTCTCCCAGTTATCTCCAAACTATTAACTTTGTTTCCAGGTTGTTTGAAAGGCATTTGACAGCAAAATAACTGAATAATGGGCAGGGGTTGATTTTGCTTGTGCCTCAAGATGTATGAAATAGCTTCATTCTCAAGATTATTTTGGTATTAACTGATTATTAAATAACATCCTAGAAATCATGATGTTTTAATAACTTATATTCTTCATAATATTTTCATAGTTGTTAAATGTTTTCTTAAGCAAGTCTGTCACCTTCAGCATTCAATAATTGAGTAGTGTGGTTTTGACTATTCATCTCTCTCCTTGAAGACACTTGGCATGTGGCCATTTGTCAGTTTTTCCAGTGCTCAAGTCTGAAATGCATACATTGGGAGACTGAAGTTCAGAGAGTCTCTTACTCCACTGAGCTTTACTAAGCATTTGGAATCTACATCTCCACCTAGTTTTGCAGGGGTGACAATATGGTACAAATTCAATCTTACTGAAAATATTTATTATTCAGGAAATCCTCATTTTAAAGCAAATACGTTCATGCTCCATTCTCCTCTTAGAAGAACAATTATTGGATTTTAGAAGACAAGCTTCATGTATTTTAAAAGAAAACAAACTTCTAAATCAAGAAGGATTAGCTTCCCATTTTAGTTCTTGAATCTCCTTCTCCCACAGTAGGAAAAGTTCATGCCTTTTCTTAATTTGTGTTCCGATCTATAAAGCACTTCAGAGGTTGGCAGTGATAGTTGAATGAGACAATTGATGTTTATTAATACCCAGACTCATGGCATGTTCTTAATAACAGTTTAATTATTACATTTTATTTTAATACTTTCATTCATCACTATATTTTTATTTTTCTTTAAAATTTTTAGCTTATTTGGGATTTGAATCTCAATTGTGGTTAACAGTTGACCTCTTCCAATAGATCAAAATAATAGTGATCATTATGAACTTCTAGCTTGTAAGTTTTTTCTTTCCTCAAATGACTGTCGGCAGGGACTCTTCAATTGCATTTCAATTGCTGAGTGGTCTTCTTGAATTCTAAACTTTCTTCTACCATGTAAAGATAGAATAGAAAACTCAGTTCAAAACTAACAGTGTGTATTGTATAAATATAAAATTAAAAAATTTAATGTTTACAACACAAAGAATAATGTCCCTTTTTTCTTTATCTGTGGTTTTCATTAACTTTGTAAATACCAGGACCCTTTTCTTTAAAAGAAAAGCAGGCCCTCTGGTTGTCTAAAGAAATTCTGTTGCTTAGAGATTATTTTTCATTCCAACTTTGTTCTCAAAAAAAGTTTATTCTATGATGTTGAAACCTTCATTTTGAGTGTGATCACTCTTTTGGGAAATGGGAATCAGCTCCCAAGGAGAGGAAAAACACCTTTCACAGGTATATCTACCTTTTACATTGCATAGTTCTCAATCTGGATTTGAAATTGGAGCCCACTTATTGGTTTCTGCTATTCCTGGGTGATTTTTCCTAAAACGTAGGACCACCAACTCTTCTTTTGGGCAGTTCTACTACTGAGAAATAGGTTATTTAAGGTAAAATGAAAGAAAACTCTACATAAAATAAGTTAGAAATTGAGCCATCAAATATCATGACATTTGCAAGAGGGATTACAGACAATTCCTTGAAAATAAAATATTAATGGGGACGTTATTAACCTCATTCTTTCTCTCCTCTCCTCTCCTCTCCTCTCCTATCCTATCCTCTCCTCATCTTCTCTTCTCCTCTCCTCTCCTCTCTTCTCCTCTCCTCTCCTCTCCTCTCCTCTCCTCTCCTCTCCTCTCCTCTCTTCTCCTCTCCTCTGTCTTCCTCCTGTCTGTCTCTCTGTCTCTCTCTGTCTCTGTCTGTCTCTCTCTCTCTCTAAGTACAAAAATTGTCTCTTGGTTAGTCTCTTTGCCTCGAATTTTGACCTAGTTAAACAAACATCACCTATAGGACTTCTAGTACGAACTTTGTAAAAGCAACTCTGATCATGGCACTCTTCTGTTTGTTGAATTGCCTATTTATATTCTTTTCTAATGATTTCTTCACTTTGTATGTTCCAACTGGGCCCAGACTGTTCCTCAACATGGTCTGCAATGTTTTTCCATTATCCTGTCCCAGTTTACATATCCAGTTTCCTAGATTCTACCTGGTACTTCATTGTATTTTCAAAAATGTACAATTCAAAGCACTCGAATCCTCTTGCTGTCCTATATGCTTGAAAACTCTGTCCTCTCTGTATCTGTTGTTATTTTTTTCTTTTTTCTCAGCCTAACTTCTACTCTTATATTATGAGCCATCTCTGGCCTCCGTCATGTGGGACAGCCTTCCTGGAATTCCCCAAGATTGATTGAACATCTACTACCAATATTTAATGAACCTTAAAATTTTTAGACTGTTCTGTTGTACATTTTTGGAGTCTCTTTGTTCTTAAAGCATACTTTGCCGTTTATTTACAAACACCTTTTAATACAATGTCTTACTTATTTTATTTCATTGCTGAGACAAAATACCTGACATTAAAAGTTAAAGGGGAAAAGGTTTATTTAGCTCATAGTTTGCAGAGGCTTCAGTCCATAATCAAACTAACTGCAAGGCAGGGTGGCATGGCAGACAGACATCCCAAAAGAGAAACAGTTCATGGCAGGTAGAAAGTAATAAAGCAACAAAGGATAATCACAACTCTTTGTATCCATTGTATTTCATCCACCCTACTTAGAACAGGTAGCCCTCACATCCTTAATCCTGCTACTTTTGATCCCAGCATTATACCATGAATCAAGCCAAATGTCACACATTCTGTGTCTATTTGGCTCTGAAAATCCCCATCTACAACTACATGAGTCTTTGGGGTCATTTAGACATAAGACATAACACAATAATTTCTGAGTTTTGTTTTTCTTATTCTAGACTGTAGAAAACTAAAACAAAAGAACCTTTGTTCAAATACTATGGCACATAATAAGAACACAACTTTTGAATCAGATTAAAATAGAAATACTAACTCTAATTTCTGTTCAATCCAGCTACTTTTAATTTTATTTATTTATTTGTAAAGTTTTCTCAGGTATCATTGTTTATGATGAGACAAACTTTGGAATGGGAAATCTAAGTGAAAGCATAAATGTTTTTATAGCTATTGACCACCTAGAGGTGTCTAAACTGAGAGTGCATATAATAATAATAGGTAAGATGACCAGCTACTCTGCTTTGCTTGGGAATTCCCTGATCCCCACACTAACCATTCCACATGCTAGAAACCCCCTTAGTTCAAGGTAAACCTTGCCGTTTGGTCACTCTTAGCGCTTACTATGTAAACATTTGTATAAGGCTTCGGGTGGCCTAATTTTAAGATTTTATAATTTGTTAGAAAATGATTGGCAAAGTAAATTAACTGTGCACAAGATTAAGATCAAAACAACTAGATAGGAAAGTATTGTACCAATCCGGTCAGAGTAAGCTGTTCTACTAACAGAATGATGAATAAATAGGACTTCAATGAAATAATCAAGGAAACTTGTTAAGTCCCTAGATAACAGAGTTGAACAAGATGATCTATAACCGCAACATATTATCTAAAAATATTGTTTTAGGGAATAACAAAATTGTCACTGGTCTATTGCTTCTTGCTGAGACTGATCAGCTGGATATTCCTAAGACATTGTAACAAAGGGTATTAATAGAAAATTGAGAGAAAACAAAATTTAAATTAGAACTGAAATAAAAGTATCAGGTTATATATTCTTAGTTAAAATCAGACTCAATGAAATTTTGGAGTTATAGTGGAGAACACGCTATGAACATACCTAGAGACTGTCAGAATTAAATTCAGGAAGCTGGAAAGGGCGCAGGTCTGGTTAGAGAAAGTGTGCTCTGAATTCAGCCTTTTAGTTTCTGCGACAAGTAATGGTAATAGTGAAATAGGAGTAAATAGTCAATGAAAATAGTGACTAAAGATTTCAGGAAATACATTAGGTACATGTAAGTTATCTGTGGTGGGTTGGCAACTGGTAGTCAATTTATAACACCAGCTGAACTGAAACAGAGTAGAACTGAGTGTGGATGAACCACCAGAGGATTGCTGCCAGTTCACAAAAAATTGAACTGGAGAGGAAGAAGTGTTGTGTGGTATTGTTGGTTCTCCTGGTGCTGTTGGTTCTCCTGGAGGAGTGTGTTGGGCTTCTTTCCTGATAAGAACTTGGCCGTTATTGTCAGAGGAAGGGACCTCATTGTCACTGAAGATGGCTGTGGTTCTTTTCAGGGGAGTTTTGCTCCTTACTTTGAGCATTGCTTCTTGGCTTTAGTGCTGATCCCCTAGCCTACTGGCACTGATGCTTCATTCCACTGACCCAGACTTTCTGACCTTTGGGCTTTCCCAGCACAGATCCATGAAACAGACTTGCATGAGGCATTGGCATAGGTTCTAGGTCTTCAACTGGATTTATGCAGGATGTTGCCCTGGAATCCAGACTCTCAGCTGGATTCTTTTGGGTCTTTAGTGTGTGGACAGATTTCCTGTATTTTTCATGTGTGACTCTTTGAGTGACTATTGTAAAATAATCCTATAAATTATGTGTATTGTATTAAATTGTTTCCCTTGCAAATCCTGACTACAACAGTTATCCTAAGGCTTAAAAAATTTGTAGGACTTAACCACTTGAAAAACTATCTGAGATTTTATATTTGAGAAAGTTGGAAACAGGCAGACCATGAGTCTTGTGGGAGAAAGGAATGGTCAAGTCTTCCAGAGTTAAGATGGACAAGAATACAAGATTCAAGACAGTGAGAAAAAAGGGACTGGCTTGAGAAGAAAACAGCCATGCCCAAGACAGATTTGATACAGTATGCAATAAGTTGAATTTCAAAGTCTCTTTGAAGAAACAAAGTTTATCAGCCATGTTTTCCATTAATAATTCAATGTACAAAATAACTATCCCTTAATATCAAGTTGGATTTCAAAATACAACATGTCAGATTGTTTTGCCCTTGAACATTAATTTGTTTAACATTTTTTCACTTATTTATTTTCTGTTTGTATTTCTTCATCTGATAAGTGTGTATTCATCTCAGATGCTCATTTTTGGATTGGGTCTTTAAATCTGGGAGAATGGACTTTTTCTGAGTTCTTTATATGTTCTCAGTAGTAATTCTTTGTCTGAAGAACAGCTTGCAAACATTTTCTCCCACATTGTGGGATGTATCTTCATTTGGTTGGTGGTTTCTCTTACTGTCAAAAAGGTTTTCAGTGAGATGAGATTCCAGTTGTTGATTCTTTGTGACAGTTCCTGTGCAATCTGTGTTTTGTTGATAAAGCTTTGGCCTACACCAATGTCTGCAAGACTTTTACCTACTTTATCTCCTAAAAGATTTAATGTTTCTGTTTTAATATTAAGATCTTTGATCCATTCTGATTTTAGCTTAGTGCATAATGAAAGATATAGATTCAGTTTTAGTCTTTGGAATGTATACAGCCAGTTTTTTCAGAACCATTTATTAAAGAGGCTATCTTTCTTCCAGTGAATGTGTTTGGTGCCCTTCTCAAAGATAAGGTGTTTAGTGTGTCTACAGTTGTTTGTGCATTTTCTAATCTATTCCATTGATATTTGGGTCTGTTTTAATCCCAGTAGCTTTATAGTATATTTTCAAGCCAGGAACTATGATGTCCCTTTTCTTGTCTTTGTTGCCCAGGATAGAATATACTATTCTAGGTCTCTTGTGGTTCCAGATGAATTTTAGGATTGTTTTCTCTACTTCTGTGAAATATGCTATTGAAATTTTGACTGGAATTGTATTGAATCTGTATAACAGTTTTGGAAGTATGACCATTTTCACTATACTGGTTTTTCCAATCAAAGAGCATGGGATATCTCTCCATTTTCTAATATTCTCATCAATCTCCTTTTTTAGAGTACTGTATTTTTCAGTGTAGAGATCTTTTTCATCCTTTGTTAGATTGAATCCAAAGTATTTTTTTTTCTGGATGTTATTACAAAAGATATTGTTTCCTTGATCTTTCTCTCAGTGAGTTTGTTATTCACTTATAAGAATGTTATTGATTTTTGAGTGTTGACTTTGTAACCAGCTACATTACTGATTTTGCTTATTAAAACTAGATGTTTTTTTGGTGGAGTTTTTGGAGTCTTCTAAGCAGAGTGTCATGTGATCTGCAAATAACAATAGTTTAACTTCCTCCTTTCCTATTGTTATTTCTTTCTCTTGTCTAATTACTACAGTTAAAGTTTCCAGGACTATGTTGAATAAGAATGGAGACAGTGGGCATCCTTGTCTTGTTCCTGATTTTGGAGTGAAAGATTTCAGGTTTTGTCCATTTAGTATGATGTTGGCTGTTGGTTTGTCATAGATAACCAGTATCATATTGAGATAAAGACTATCTATTCCACTTTTCTGTAGGGTTTTTATCATGAATGGGTGCTGGACCTAGTATAAAGCTTTTCTGTATGCATTGAGATTACCATGTGAATTTTGTCATTGACTCTGTTACTATGGTCTATTACAATTTTGGGTTTACATATGTTGAACCATCCCTGCATCCCTGGGATAAATCCTGCTTGATCATTGTGTACAAACTTTTTGATAATTTGCTGCAGTCCATTTGCCAGTATCTTTTTACAGATTTTTGTATCAATGTTGAACATTAATTTCAAGGATATATTTTTATATCATTGCCCCATATTTCACCTTATGAGCAAGAAACACTAAAAATTATAGTTGAATTAGAAATAATATTATGGCTAAAGTATAGTTTTATTTTCTACTAAAATAGTTTTATTTTTCATTTTCTTGAGAAAAACTGTGATTTGGTCTGAAATATTATGATTGAATTAATATTATTGGAACAAAATCTTTTTTTCCTGTAAATAAATGTACAAAAGAGAGCTAAAAGAATAGAAATGATATTTGGGAATATTATGCCTTAGAAGATGAATAAGATGTAGCCTAGTTACAAATCTTATTTTTAAGCATAAAAACTTATCAAAGACATTGCTAAATTACTTCCAATATTTGGCTGCAAATGCATTCAATAATTTTTTGCTTATGTGCAGCTTACTATCTTATATAAAACAACCAAGGCTAAAATGTGAATGTTGAAAACCATAAATAATTAGCAATTTAAGTCTTGAGACTAATGCTAATTACAAAATAATGTTTTATTTTGGAATAAAGAGACTCAAATAAAACACAGAAAGCACTTTCGAATTAAAAGCAAGTCATTTTAACAAATGCATATAGATAACCAAATGTATGTCTGCTATTGGACATACAAAAAAAACAGCATAAATACAGCAGTGGTCCCCGTGGTGCTTCCAGTCTGCACTGTTTAGCTATGGCTACAGAAGTATTGCAGAACAATCAACCATCAGCTCTCACATACGCAGAACAGTACATTTCTATGGGGCACAAATAACTGAGGAGTGGCTGGTAGTTGTCTGAGTCAAGCGAGGCTCATCAAAGTGATGCTACAAGCCTCAATAAACTCTCACATCTCTCAGTTGGTCAATAACATTTGCTGATAGTTTCTTCTGCCTGCAATGGAGCTCCTCTAGTGATTCTTTTCTCATTTCAGTTATTGTACCTTTATCCTTCATAATTTCTTTATTGTTCTTTTTATAACAGCTGCTTCCTTTTTGATATGACCTATTTGATGAGATCTTGTTCTCATACTTTCCTCGACTTTCTTAGATATGATGTCCTTTAATGCTTTGAACATACTTAAAATATTTGATTAAAAAAATCTTATTCTAGTAAGCCTAATACCTGAGGTTATTTAGTGGCAGTTTTCATTTCACTATTATTGTGTAAAGTTCACACATTCTGAATTTTTAAATGCCTTGGAATGTCTTGGTTGAAAATTGGACAGTTTGAACAATACAATGTGACAAGTATTGAAATAAAATTCCATGCCTTCCTGCAAATTTTTAATTGTTGGTGGTGCATTTTCTCTGCTTTATAATGCCTCTTCTGAAATCCGAGTGTGTGTGTTTGTGTGTGTGTGTTTGTGTATGTGCATGTATGTGTACGTATGTGTGTGTGTCTGTATGGACAAAGAATTCTCTGTCAGTTAGATATATGGTCAAGTAGTGATTCCATAAAGTGTATTTAAATGCTTGGAATCAATACATTTCAAGTCTATGCAGAGGGCTTCCAGATGTACATTTGTAATTGCTTTCAATATGCCAGTAGGCAGTTCATAACTCATCTTAATCTTTACTTCTTGCCTATACAGAGCCTCAAAATGAGCCACAGAAGAGACATGGCAGTGGGGGTTGCTTCTCAGGTCTTCCCCAGACACGCACAGTCCCCTGCATGTCCATGGCCTTCTCATCCCCCAGACTATGTCAGAGTTTATTTTTTAACTCTCCCTATGGACATTCAGGTGCGGTGTTTCTTTTAAATTTTTTGGTCCATTACTTTTCCAAAAATAACGTGTACCACCTTAGATAATGTTAAACAATTATCTTTAACTACTTTCAATGAATGCTGCCCAAGAACAGACTGTACTGGAGAATCAGGTCAAATAAAGATGGAATTATGGAAGGAGTCATGAAATAAGGATGGTTCTCTATAAAGGGGACCCTGAAAAGTCAGATCCAGTTGTGTCCTGTCCTGTGGTTGGCAGGGAGCATTGGTTTTCAAGGCTACCATGAAGCAGAGGAGGGCGTAGTGGCAATCAGCTAAGCTAAAATGCCAAAAATTAGCTCTTCTTACCAAAGAACACTCTCTTTTCCTACATTAATACTCTCAAATACAGAAAACTTCCTTTGATTAACTTCCAGAATACTGGCCATGTTCATTAGGTCAATGTTTACATTGCTTTTATGGAAGAGAACAAAGGATTTTTTGAGTCCTTAACCTATCTTTCCTTTTTTTTTTTTCTGACATCTTCACATATCTAGGTGTTAGGTAGAAGTGAGCTGATTTAGGATCTGCTCTGCTTGCCTTTTATCCTCCTTCTGTAACTAGATAATCTGCCTGGACATGACCATTTTATAGATGACAGAGTTGAGAAGAAACATGAAAGCCTTGTTACAACCAAGGCTGAGAAAACACAGTATTAAAGTACACAAAATTCACCTTATATGAGATAAAAACAGTGAAATGTAATGATTGGATCTCCTACTGTCACAAAACTCTAGCGTTTCACAAATATTAAACAAGTAGCCTATGGAGATGAATGTGATGAAAGAGAGTGTAACGTACAGAAGGTTAACTAGATTGATGAGCACTTGTGCAGCACTATGCAGTGAGCAGACCAGTAAGAAGATACTGGGGAAGTTTTCTGTATGATTACTTGGGCCCAATTTAGATTGGGAAAAGAGTATTGTACCATAGCCACAAGCAATATTATTTTAAGTCTGAAAAACTAAGAGTATCAAACTTTTTTCTTCTTTTTTGTAATTTTATTTTCTAATATTAACAATTCTCTGAAATTTCTATCCGTGTAGCCCTGGTGATATTCTGCTATCTAAGAAAAACAGTGTGATGAAAGCACTGGACCCAAATGGAATATATTTCTAACCAAATATTCCATCGTTATTTCACCTTGGACAAGTTCTTCTACTTCCTGGTACACATTATTTCCACAGCTGTAAGGTGAAGATACTGTACAAGGTTGTTGTGAGGTGCAAACAACTTACTATATTTGTAAGAGCTTTATAAACACCTAAAACAGTATGCACATACAAAAGTCTCTTACTGTACTATAAACATGAGGGTATTATTGCTTTAATGGCTTTATTGACCAATAAATACTGTGTCTTGAGTACATGAAAACAAAAAGGAAGAAAGATCTTACTAACAATTTTTAGGACCTTCACTACTACATTCAGAATTTTAGTGTGGAGAGAATGTTTTTCATAAAGAAGAACAGATTTGCTGTGAAATAAGGGTGGGCCTTTAAGATGCCATAACCCTCAAGGATATACTAATGATGACAGTGCAAAATGGCATCTCAATTTAATTCGGGATTATCGCATTATCTGGATAAAATCATTTGGGTTTATCAACAACATTATTATATTAAAAGCATTTCCTATCTTTTAAAAATCATAGTAATGAGTATTAAAACAATATATGTACTATTTATAAATATTGTTTGTATTTTCATAACAACTATTTATGGCTACAGATTATGTTATAGTTGCATACTACTAAAACTGATATAAAATGATAATAGATGTATATATTTACTTTTTGTAATGACTACATGAATGTAACAAATTATTATTACCCTTTATTAACTATTGCATGTGCCACATGCTTTACTAAAAATAGATAATCCTCTTTGTGACCTAGTTAGCATGCATTATTATTAGCAATTTTCAGGGGTTTTGTTTTTTTAATGGAGACTTAAGGAGTTTAAAGAGAATAGCTAAAATGTAACTGGGCTAATACCTGAACAGGGTTGTCTGAGTGTTAACTCCACACGTTGGAAACATCAAAACACAATTTCTCTCTGTTTCTGTTTCTCTCTCTCTCTCTCTCATTCTTTCTCTCATTGAAACATTTAAACCTAGCCTCCTCAGAGTGCTCTAACCCTTATTTCCCTTATTTTAACAGATTGAAATATTCCTGATGGTGTTTCCACTAAATCTCTATCAGTTGGAAGAGAATTTTTCAAGTGATATCTGACCCTGCTCACTGTTCTTCAGATGGCAACTACCCTGCCTGAGAAATAGAGCCAAATTATGCAGCTCCATTTCTCTGTAAGTTAGGCTCATATCTTTATAAAACCTTAATGTGGTCATATGCATTTGCAGGAATCACACATAATGACTATTCAGAGTTTACCTGAAAGAAACAATGAGGAAAATCTGAAATAGGAAACAAAAAATATCTATACTGAAATGCTGCTTTCACACAGATCTGTTTAAACACCAAAAATGCTTTGTAGCTTTCCTTTCGTTGCATGAACACATACCCACATGCATCTTCATGATACATTTTGGACAAACCATCCTTTCCATAGTACTTTGGCACCTAGGACTTTTCCATGATGTTTTTGTAAAAAACGGTGGCAAGCATTAAATATATAAACCTGATCATTTTAGTGTATTTTAAATGTACAGTGCAGTAGTGTTAAGTGCAGTTATTGTTGCCAGAACTATATTATCTTAGAAAACTGAAACCCTTTACCCTTTAGCAAATGGCTTACCTTTTTACAATCCCCTTTATCCCTTGAAAAACAGTATTCTATTTTCTGTTTCTGTAAATTTCCCTAGGAAAGGATCTTCAATAAGAGGATGAAGCATAAAGTATTGGTCTTTGTGCAATTGGTTTGTTTCACTTAGTATCATGTCCTGAAGATTCACCCATGTAGTGGGCAAGTGAGAAAATCTACTTCATCTGAAGGATATACATGGTTGCTGCTTCCACTTGGGTATTATGGGTCATGCTGTTATAAATATGAGTGGAAAAACAACTTTACAAATCCTGTTTTTAGTTCTTTTGGTTATAAACCCAGAATTGCTGGAGCATATGACCATCAATTTTGCATTTTTTAAATTTTAAATAGAATAAAACAAAAGAGCCCAGAACAAAACAAATCAGGACAGAACAATGTAAACAACATAGCACTTCACAACAAGAAAACCAGATATTAACAGTAGTTACCATAACGTCTCTTTCTTTGAAATAGTTGAGCACACCTTCACATACAATAACATCAAACATAAAAGATATTATAAAACCATTCACGAGAATGAAAGTATTACAGGACCAAATAACAAAAACCAAATAACAGAACCAAATAACCAAATTCAAAACCAAATTCAAATAACCAAATAACAGAACCAAATACCAGAAAACCAAATAACAGAAAATTCAAATAACCAAACCAAATAACAGAAACCAAATTCAAAACCAAATAACAGAAAATGAAAAATGGCTTCTATATCTCATTTTCCATAAAAAATATGTTTATACTATCACACATATTAAAATCCAAAAAGACACAACATGATAGAACCAATGGAAATAGAAGAACAAAAGCAGGGTAGGACTTCAAAACAAGAGGATATTAAATCAGCAATGGCTGCCATGTCTCATTGTATTCAAAGTGGCAGTTCATACCATCACACATAATAAAATCAAACAAAACAGAATAAAACCATTCCAACAGATGAATGAAAACATTATAAGTCTTCAAAGCAATATAATAGAGAGCCATGGTTACCATAAAATCTTATGGACTCTTATCATTTCTTACACTAGGGAGACTAGATGATATTTATACATGTGAGTTTGATTTCTTTCACTTATGAGTATGGTCCCAAGTTGCATCCATTTATTTATAAATATATCAATGTGATCACTCTTTACAACTGAGTAGTACTCCATTGCATAAAAATACCACAACTTTTTAATCCATTCCTCAGTTGATGGGCACTTAGGTTGTTTCCAAGATCTGGCTATTACAAATTGTGCTGCTATAAACATGGGCGCACATATAGTACTGTGGTGTGATGTTTTCAGTTCTTCGGGGAATATGCCCAGAAGTGGAATAGCTACGTCAAATGGGACTTCCAAACCCAGCTTTTTGAGGAATCTCCAGACTGACCTCCACAGTGGTTGCGCCAGTCTACACTCCCACCAACAGTGCAGAAGAGTTCCTTTTTCCCCACAGCCTCTCCAGCATTTGTTGTTGCTACTTGTCTTTATCCTGGCCATTCTTTCGGGGGTGAGATGGAATCTCAGTGTGGTTTTAATTTGCATTTCTCTAAATGACCAATGTCATTATTTCCAACTTTCATGTATTTATTTGCCATTTATATTTCTTCATCTGAGAACTGTGTATTCATCTTGGATAACCATTTTTGGATTGGGTCTTTCAATTTTGGGGGTCTGATTTTTTTAATTCTTTATATGTTCTAGACAAAAGTCTTTTGTTTGAAGGACAATTTACTAAGATTTTTCCCAGTTTGTGGATTTTCTTTTCACTCTGCTGGTGATTTCTTTCAGCATGCAGAAACTCTGTAATAAGACGTGATCTGAGCTATTGATTCTGTGAAGTATTTCCCATGTGGTTTGATTCCTGTTCATGAATTCTCTACCTACACTCTATGTCTTCAAGATTTTTACTTACTTTGTCTTCCAACAGATTTAGTGTTTCTGTTTTAATATTTATATCTTTGATCCATTTCGATTTTAGTTTAGCATATGGTAATAGGCATGGGTCTAGTTTTAGTTTTCAGCAAATGGATAGCCAATTTTTCCAGCACCATTTATTAAAGAGACTCATTCTTCTGGTGAGAGTGTTTGGCCCCTTTATCAAAGATAAGGTGGTTGAGTGTGTTTGTGGTTGTGAGTGTATCTTCTAATCTATTCCATTAATCTTCAGGTCTGTTTTTATTCCAGTACCATCCTGATTTTATTACAGTAGCGTTGTAGTATAATTTAAAGTCAGGGAATGTGATGCCTCCTGCCTTGACTTTGATGCTTAGAATTGCCTTTGCTATTCTAGGTCTCTTCTGATTCCAAATGAATTTTAGGATAATTTTGCATTTTGTGAGGCGTTAACACACTTTTTTATAAAGTTGTTGAACCATTGTACAATTCTACCAAAAGTTCCAGAAAGATAACCATTTTTACACATTTTTACCCACACTTATGTTTTATTGCATGTGTGTGTGCGTTTGTGTGCGCGCGCATGCGAGAGCGCACGTGTGTGTGTGTGTGTGTGTGTGTGTGTGTGTGTGTTTAAATGTTTAAAATACTGGCCAGCCCAATGAGGGGGTTAATAACCTATCATGCCTTTAATTTTCACTTTTATTTTAATGACACATGTTGAGCATCTTATAAGCTTTTCGGCCATTAGTATATCTTCCTTGCATATGTGTTACTCTTTGCTCTTTTTTATTTATTTATTTTTTGGAACAGATTTTGAGATATGGTCATGCTATGTAGTTCAAACTGGCCTGGAAAACTCTATTATAACCCAAGCTGGCCTGGAAATCATAGCATTCCTTCTGCATCAGCCTCCACGGCTAGGATCACAGGTATGTGCCAGTACATCCAGTTGCTCACTTTTCAGTTGGGTTGTCCTTCATTACTGTTAAGCTGTGAAAGCCCCTTTTATATTCTGGGTGTTAATCTCCTATCAGATACATGAGTTAAAATACTTTTTCCAATTATATAAGTTGTCTTTATGCTCTTAATTTAAAAATACAGAAAGCTTTTAAATTTGACTTCATTATGATTTGGATCTTAACTTTTCCCACAAAAGATCATATGGTGAATGGCTGATCCCATTATAGCAGTATCCGGAGTGGGTCTTTTGTAGGTGTTTGGATCATGTTTTATTCTAGCAGTTTTATGGTTTTAGGACTTATACTTGAGTCTTTAATCCATTTTGTATTAGTTTTTGTGCATATTGTATTTGTTAAGTACACTTTCTTCACTTCATGGTTTTAGGACCCTTGTTAAAGTTCACTTACTTGCATATTCTAGTGTTTATTTCTGGACTCCTTATTATATTTCATTTTTATTTATGCTAGATTTTATTATGGTTTTGATTACTGTAGCATTGTAGCATATTTAAATATCACAAAGTGTAAAGTCTTCATTTTTGTTCTTTATGAGATTTATGTATCTGTATATTCCATGTACATTTTAGCATGACTTTCTATTTCTGAAAAATGTATCATTAGGATTTAGATGTAGGTCATGTTTAATCTGTTGATTACTCCAGGTTGTATTGACATTTTATTAAAAAAAGCCTTTAAATCCAAAATACTGACTTTTTAAAAATTACATGAAGTGATCTCAATATAGGGTAAATGTTTAAATTTTCAAAATTTACTATAATAAAATATTTACTCTCACTAGTCTCCCTCAAAATATTTCACATCAGTTCAAATGCTGTACAATTAATTCACAGTTTTTGCCACTTTCTGAAGCAGTTCTGGAAGTACGGTTTTGTAAGCACTTTTATAAAGTGTGATCTGACTTTGGAGAATGATGCTGCTGGGTACCATACACAGAAAAGATAAAAGAGGCTTGTAAATCATTGCGGTCTACATCAACCACCTTGTTCACCATATCTGTCACCATGTGAGTTTTAACTTTCCTCCAGAGTCAAAATGGCCATGAAAAGTAAACATTTTTAATCAAATCAGGAAACTGAGGAAATGATGTCAACACAATTGAAATACAAAAGATGACTTCAAAATACCACTTTAGCAAGTGGCAAGAATAACAGGATAAATGTACTCAAATTGGGACAGGGTGGTGTTTTCAGGGGTTTTAATGAAGATGGGTCTTTCACTGTAATAACTTTTTAAAAAATGATACATTGCCTGAATTTTTTGATCATACATCATATTCTGTTAGAAGGTTACATCCCTTGACAATTTGTTTCATTCGTAATTTCATTTCCAAAGTCTTTGAAAAAAACATTATAAAATAGTCAACACATGAAATATTATCAACATTTAAATTCCATTGCCTCTTTTTGAAATACATAATTCTCTCTTGGTAGCCAATAGCTAACAAAGCCAAGATCTAAGATTCCTTTTCAAGTCTCTACTGACTAACTTCCTACAACTCATTCTTCAAAAGTTTAGTTCATACTGATTTATAAAAATCTCTCAAAATTGCTCAATCTTACTACAATAACCAAGCATCTAGTTCCATATGTTATCCATTACCTCTTAAATCAGAGTCACAGACAGTTGTAGCAACATTTACAACTAGCCTGTGCTTCTTCTAGTATTAAAGTCTACTTAAAATGTAACCCAGTAATGATTCAAATATGAAATAGATTTAAAATATTCAACCTATAAGATGCTTTGTAAAATGACTCTTACTAAAGTCATTCTTTCCAGTCTCTCCAAAACCCTTTGCTTTTATCACACAGATAAATTTATAATTCCTTGATATTTCAGGATTATTTCACATTTCATTATCTTGTACTTAGAATGTCTCTTTTGTTGAAAGCTCATTCTCTTTCTATAGTCTCCTTACATTATTGTGGTTGTTATCTAGTCTCAGAATAATTTATTAGCCTCTAACAGTAGATTTTGTGCTTCCATTGCACCTTTTCCCACATTTCAGCCCAGAAGTTATGTATAAATGAGGCAATCATTTCTTCAGATTGTTCTCCCAAGCTCTGGCTTCATGAAGATGTGGGAAATAAACAGATATTAACCTTGTTTGGCTGTGACAATGATAGCTGATTAAGGAAGAAGACACAAATGTTTTAAATCGTGCTGTGCCCTGCTTTTGAGTAACTCTGGAAAAAGTAAATGCTCTGTATTTCAAAATTAAGTTAAGAAGTCATTCATAGACAAATGGAGTGTTTTTTAAGATGATCAGTAAATATTGCTCGATATTTACCAATTTAAAATTATTCCAGTTGCTATGGATTCACACAGCCAAGACTATACCAGTTCTGTTTCTTTCTTAGGAAAAGCTGTCACATTTTTGTTCTTCCTAGGTCCTTATGATAGTTAATTGAAGTGCCAGCTTTAATAAGAAACATGAACAGAGTGGTTTGGCACAGTTCTGGGTATGTCTGGATGACACACTGAAGAGGAAAGGCCCACCCACCCTGACTATGTGTTGCACCAGCCAATAGGCTTATAGCCTGGATAGAATAAAAAGGGAAAGGAGAAGGGAAACTCACTTCTGCTCCTTCAGAGGAGTTTTAGTCTTCACCAGTGCCTTTGGAAATCCACATCCAGGCGCCCAATGCAAACTTTTCAGCCTTCCAGCACAGTCTCTGCCACCTTCCAATGTGGACTATTCAACCTTCTAACAGAGACTCTTGGCTTCCTAATAGGGACTCACTTGGATTTTCAGTGTGTCAGAGACCTTTGACTTTTGACTGGCTCCTACAGCTTTCTAGCACTCAGATGGCCCTTTTGTATTTTTCCACAATTGATTCTACAGGTAGCCATTGTAAGCCGACCTTGGAAATCCTTTTCATGATGTATTATATAATATTAAACCTGGTCCTCTCATGAACAGTAACTGATACAATGCTCTATTAATAGAATATATTTGTGGCATGCAATGTGCATAAATACTTGTATCCCTGGGAAGGAAAAGTCATTAAGCAAACTCAGCAAGAATTCAGATTAATAAAAGTCTATGTTTCTTGAGTTCAATTAATTTGAATGAAGTATCTTCATAAGTCTAATGGACAGTCCCAATTACAGTCTAATAAATTACTTACCACGTTGACATTGGGGGCTCTGGCAGAATCTCAATCTTGGAATCCCATCAAGATAGATTTTGTTTTGTGTCGTGTGTAATTGTGGGGTTAGTAGGCATCATTTTTGAGCCATGAGGCATGATTCTTGCTTTTCCATTCTTGCTTTTCCACAATTCTTAGGATGTGCTCCTGCCTGAGACCTGTAATAAAATCTTAACTTCAATAGTATAATTTTCCTACTGTTTTTATGCTTAAGATTTAGAAAGACATATTTCTTGAAATCAGTTTCTATTTTTATAGGATAAAATACTGAGATACTAAAATACTGAGACAAAATTTGTTTTGTTTTTATGTATACTACATTGTATGTGACTATAACATACAGTGTCATTACATGACACCACACACACACACACACACACACACGGATATATAAGGAGAACTATATATATATATATATATATAAACATATGTGAAAAATGTATTTACAAATAATACAGTACTATGCTGTTAGCAACTTTCTGGGGGAAATCTTAGCAACTGAAATCCGAAGCCATGGGTTCCATCTAGATATTGTTTTTCATCAATGATGTGCAGAACTATTTTCTGATTCTTTTTCCTTTCCCATTTTATTCTGGTTCCAGGTTTTTTGTTTATGTGAAATATCCAGTGACATATTTGTTATAAGGACATTTTAATCTCTTCAACTTCAGTTGTTCAATGTTTATAAACTTAAATAGAAGGCTTTCGATTGTACTTTTGTCACTCTCACTCAGCCAGTTGCAAATCTTACCTCACATAGCCCTGCTGAGTTGACCTCTCAATGTCTGGATCAAGCCTGCTGCAATTTACCCTCCTACCAGAGCTAGAGCTCACACTGTTCAGAGGACCCTCTGATGTTCAAGTGGCTGCTGTGGATTCTGACTGAAACAAAAATGACTTCTACATTGTACGTGGCCCAAAAAGACTCCCCCACTGCACAGAGGATTTTGACTTTCACGTTCTTCCTGTATTGCAATAATCAAACATACTGCTTGACCGGAGCACCCTGGGGCTGTGTTGTGCAACCATTTCATGTTTTTTTCTTTGCAGCATACCCATTCTAGAGTTCTGTTTCTTTGGGTAAAATGCCAAACATTGGATGGGTGGATTACTGAAGACATGAGCTGGTAATATTAGTTTATATGTTTCTTTGTGTTAGTATTAAGATTACCTATGATGGATTTTATATTTTCACAAATTCAAAATAAAGGTCCTTCCCTATTTCTAAAATTTCCCACTATGGAAAAAAAGTTAATCATCTTCAAATAAAATATGCTAAGCATATGATAGCAAGTCTAAGTTGAAATTAATATATAAATGATAAATGTCTGTATTTAATGAATAGGAACCAGAATCCTAGAAACACAGAGCACCCAGAATATCAAACATTAATCTTCAGAAATTGTATCTTGAAATAGCTGAAGAATGGCATCACTATTGACTGAACTATACAGTGTCCTTAGTGAAAAGCCTGTCAAAGCTAATGTAATCAAATACAAAATTGGTAACAAAGAACCTTGACCCTACTTCTTAAACACCACATTGGGCCTCTCCTTGCCAGAAGAAGGTAATTAAGTAATTTCACTGGAGAATGTCTGTCAGTCTGTAATTAACAACATGTACACCTACCACGCTCTAATTCTCCACTGTGGCCAGAACGTACATACAGGCGATTTGTGAAGGCAAATTGCAAATGCCATTTGATTGTTCATTCTTGCACTTCAGACTCTTCACCTCTCACCCATCCACTTTAAGTTTTAAATGGTTTTTTTTCAATTAAAACATAAAATATTTTTTTTTCCTTTTCTGAAAATGTAGTTCTCCTTTAGTTTCATAGATTCAGTTGTAAAGCAAATCTCAGAATGAATCCCAAGAAGCACTTTAAATGCTAGCAAAGTACAAAGCCCATGTAATCTGTCAACTTTAATTTTTTCTTTTTCATTTGTTAAGTTTTCAAAAAGTGATATTTATAAATACATAGTGAAGATGCATCATGTTTGTTTCATTAAAGATTTTGGTCTTACTTTTTAACAAGACAGCCAACTCAATAAAATAATCAAATAAATGGAAAAACCAGCAAAGTGTGGTGTGTATGAAGTAGTATGAGGTTGGAATCAAACCAGAACTTTCAACTTTGGCTTTGCCCCTTGCTTGTAGTATGTCTTTGAGTCCATTCCTAGCTTCTCAGTAATTTTCTTACTGGTACAAAGGACATACAGAATGCTAACCATAGAGGTAGCATATAATTATAGATATCCTCATAGAATAGATATTTATGACTTGATATTTAACTAAAGAGATTACATACATGACAAGTAAGCATGCAAAAATATGCCAAATATCATGTGCCATCAGGAAAATATAAATTAAAACCATGATGAAATATTACTATGTATCTGTTAGAAAATAATTGGAAATAAATAGTGATGATATCAGTTGCTGGAAACGATTCCAAGAACCTCAATCTTCGGCACACTATTGATGGAAATTTAAAGCAGCACAGTTACTCGAAAAATTAATTTGGAATTTTTTTGAAAAACAAAAAATTTTAAACACATGCTATTGTAGTAACAGTAAAGTCATTACTGTATATTTACTAAGAGAAACGAAAATTCTGTCACTGTTCTGTCAACAAAGTATATACATGAATGTTTTATTCCATAACAATAATAAGTCAGAAACTACCCTTCTCTTTAATAGGTGAATAATTAAACAACCAGGAGTATATCCTTACTATGCAATATTGCTTAGCAATAAAGAAATAAATCATCAAACTCACAGTTGCATGGATAGATATCCAAGGGGTTATGATGAATAAAGATTGCCAATATAAAAAATTACATTTTATGTGAAAGTATATATTCACAAATACAAGATTATAGAAACAGGACATATTTTTTTGAATGTTGAGAGATGGTCATGTTATACAAATCTACATTTGTCATGAAATTATATACAAATGCACACACACACACACACACACAAACGCTTACACCCACACACAAACAAGTACATGTAAAACTGATGAAACCAGAATAAACTTTGTGGATCATATGAATGTCAAATTTCTGATTTTGATGTTGTGTTATAATATTGTAAAGTGTTGTCACTTAGGGAAATTAGGTCTACCATACATAGAATGAGCCTGTACTCTTTGTAAATTGCTATTACTGCATATACTTTCCAAAACTTAAAAATATATGGATATATAAGGCACACAGCACAGAACATATAACACAGAAGTAACTAAAAATTATTATTTATATGACTAAAAGACATGAGTCAAGTTGCAGGTATATAATTTTTGTCACAAAAGTAATTCACTTAATTTCCTTTTTACACATGTATGTATGGATAACTGTATTGTTCCTATCCATTTCAGTTCAGTTCTTTTGATGATCAAATTATCTGTGCCTTCAGATATATTTTCTCTTAATCTGATTTAGTTTGTAGTAAAAATATTAGTGGTTAATGCTTGTTTTTCCTGCTAAAATAAAATACACTGAGGTCTACCATTTCACTTATTAATCTTTTGACGAATTACTGATACATACACGTTTAGAGAAAGACAAAAAGGAAAAGATGTGCTCTACTCTGAAACAGTACCATTTTTTTTCAGTAAAAGAATAGATAAAACTTGGCCACTTGTACTTGATTGTCTAATCTCATTTTCAAAAGCTCTGATTTACTGTGCCAATTCTTTAATTACGAAATGCCTAACCACGGAGCTCCAATGGCCCAACTGGTTAGTGTGCAGCACTCACACAAGATGCCAAATCAAAATTCTCCAAATGTGACATCCAAACTAAAGAACAAAGTGATATTTATTCTTTTATGACCACCTACCTTATTTGAGGGCCCCCTTCTATTATCATCAATACACACAAATCTATAGACTCACAATAAATGCACATGTATTAAGATGAAAAATAAGATGTAATTTTCATGAAGTGCATGTTATTTTTCTTTTCAACTGAAGCCTCAGTATTCAGGTTTAATTGCGATGAATAAGGGGATTTGGGGTTGGAGTCTGGGCACTCATCTCTACAAGGTTCGCCATCACTGACCTATGGGATTAGGGAGCACAGGCAAGGCTGTGTCTGGATGATTGGCTTGTACACTGCAAACTGAGGGAAGACCCACTCTGGCGGCATCAACAAATAGTCTTGTAGCCTGGGTGGAGTAAAAACGGAAAGAAGTCTTGACTTTTGTTCCTTTGGAAAAGCTCCCGTCTTTCCCAACACTTTTGCATATTTCCAGTTTCTTCAGGTTTTCTGTTCAGTCTCTTCAACCTTCCAGTACACACCCTTCTGCCCTCCAATACAGACTTGAAACACACTGCTGTGAGCTCCAAGTTTTTGACTGCGACTGGATCCTCCAGTTCTCCAGGACACAGATCTTCATTTCTCTTTCTTCCAGCCTGCAGCAGTCATTGTGAGCCTGCTTTGCAAACCATATATATTTACCGCTAGTCAACTCTAATACGTAAGATTTGTTGAATTTCAGTGACAAGACTGCAAAGACTTCAAAGAACTGCTTCTTTTTGTTTCTTACAAGCACATTAGCTGTATCTTCTCTTCTTCTTTCTTGTATTTTCCAGTAATGGGGGTCAAAGCCAGTACCTTTTTACATGCTAGTCAAGCACTCTACCACTGAACTACACTCTGATCTCCTAGACTAGAGTGTTTTAAAGGGCCTGGGTTGGACTAGGAAACATTTTCTTGTTTCTTGAGGTGCTTGTTTTTCACTGACTTTCCAAAAGTGATATAGCATTAGTGCTATTGTTTAAGGGCACATACATTTCCGAATGGAAATGAATAATGGCATCTTTATTGTTATAATATTCCTAATACCAGTTTCATAAAGCCAGATAAGTACTGAGCTCTTCAGATAGCATCAGCACAATTTCATGATTTCTAAGATAGTAGAAACTTGATGTTGAATTAATTTTTATTTTGGAGGAACTGCTAGGGAACCATTAGAAAAAGAAAAATGCTTAGTTTTGCAAATGAGCATAATTATCTATAAAACAGTATATACTGTGTTAAATTATTAGCTCATAATCATTTATTTTGTAAAGATGTACAGGAGAAAAGTTGGGTTTTCAACAGAAGATGACGCAAGGCAAAAGAAGATAAATAAGAAACATTATTTTGTCACACTGAAGTATAAAACTTTTAGGTAGTGCAAACTAATTTTATTGTTATCCATTATTCTGACCATAATATTAATGCACAAATAACTTAGAAAAAGTATTTTTCTATAAACATATTCATTCATACATTATCAAGTGAAGTAGCTCTCAGGGAAAACTTGCTTCAAAATACTCATTATTTAATTTTGAAAATCTTACTGGAAATAGTGTATTTTGAATCGAAATTTTCTTCTACATTGCCCTTACCAGTCCAAGACTTACTACTTTACAACTTCACAGGTATTTCTTTTTGAGCACCCTGTTGTAACATAAACTAAAAGAGATTATTTTCAGATTTCAGGATCTTAATATTTCTTATTTCTTTTTTCTTTAAGTAGAGGCTAAAGATAGAATATCTTGCAAGATGGTGAGCTAAAAAATCTTTAACACACCTTCACTATATAATTATGTTGAAATGCTGGATAAATTATTGGAAAAATATTTGAAATAAATAAATGGGGCTATTTTTTAAAAAAGGAAGGTAACTTCTAAGTAGATAGACTCAAAGAGCTAGCTGAAAACCAGTGCTGAAGTATTTGAGTATATTTGTAGCTACAGTTTTGTGTGTGTGTGTGTGTGTGTGTGTGTGTGTGTGTGTGTGTGTGACAGAGAGAGAGAGAGAGACAGAGACAGAGAGAGACAGAGAGAGAGAATGTGTGTGTAACTGAGAAAGAGAGACGGAAGTTGGGTGGTACTGGTCTTGGCATATTAGTGGCATAAGTTTAAGGTCAAGTTAGTTTTAATTTAAAACAGACATTCAGTCATGAAAGAAGAAACCAGTCAAATGTTAAAGGAACAAAATAGGACTCCAATAAACAAATATGTCTGTCTTTAGAGCACATCATATAAAAAACTGATTATTACAATTATATCACCATATTTGGCCTACTTTTAAAAACTCAGTGGGCTGTAAGAACACTAGTAAGCCTATTCAACAGAGATAAAGAGATAGGATCATAGTCACTAAAGATCAGATACAAGATTTCCACCTATACAGGTAGGTATATATTTACATATGAATATATATAAAATAGAATTCCAGAAGAAGAGAAAGAAGAAGAAATAATACTGAAAGCAAATGTGGCAAAGTTAAAGATGGCTTCAAATTCCTTGACATTCCTCCCTTTATGGAGATGGGAGTGGGTGAATCCTCTCCTCCCTCTATTGAATCTAGATTAGCCTAGCCCATCTTTGACTAATTGAATATATGAAGCCAGGTTGGAATACACGTCTTAAAATGATTGGCTGCTACTACCTCTATCTGGCTTGGAGACATCAGCTGGCAAATGAGAAGTCCTAGAACCATGCTGAAGAGACCACATTTCAGAGGAACTGTAAAATTATATGAGGAGGAGATGTGACCTGGCTAAGTCAGCCTTCAAGTCATTTCTGTGACGAGGTGCCAAAACCCTTTCAGGTCAGAACCATCACTAGCTGAATGCCACTGAGCAATGTCTGTGTGCCATGTGGAGCACAAACTTCACATAGTCAAATCCTGTATGAATCCTGTATGAATCACAATGCACCCGACCATGAGACAGTACTAAGTGCAGTCCTCACAGATGCCCAGTTCCCATCCCCAATACACCATTCTCCTTCCGCATCACTGACACCGTATCAAATATTTCCACTTTGAAGACAGAAAATTACCACCCACTAACACAAGTTTCCCACGAATAATAGTGATAGTGAAAATGTTAAATTATATACCATTCTGTAAAAAAAATCCTAGAAGGAGGGCAAAATCATCTTTATCTGGAGATCAGAGGCATTAGCTCTTGTGTTTTCCTTGGGGGAAGTATTGCCACACTTCTTTAAAACACCAGCACATTTAGTTACATAGAGATGATCCACGTAACTAGTTCAAGGTTATATAGAGTAACTTTTGTAGAAATGAAATTTGAAATACTATACTATATTCTTTGTAATATAAAAATGTAAATGATTTGTGATCATTGTTGTTAGGAATTAACCTCACCAAGGAAATGAAAGACTTTTACAATGAACACGATAGTACTACAATAAAGGAGATTGAAAAGGATATCAGAAAATGGAAAGATATCCCTGTGTTCCTGCACAAACAGAACCAATATATTGAAAATGGCTACACTTCCAATTGTGTATTGAGCACAATACCAATCAAAATACCCATAACATTACCTACAGAACTGGAGAAGGTAATCCTAAAATTCACATGGAATCAGAAGAGACCTAGAATAGCAAAAACAGTTCTAGGCAACAAAGACAAGCAGGAGCCACCATGATCTTGGACTTTAAGTTATGCTACAAAGCTACAGTGTTAGAAACAACATGTTATTGGCACAAAACAGACCTGTGGATAAGTGGGACAGAATAGAAGACACAGAAACAACTCAAGGCAAACTCAGTTATGTTATTTTTGACAAAGGGACTAAATTCCTTTGCTAGAGACAAGATAGCTTTTTTAACAAATGGTGCTGGGGCTGAGGATTCAGTTCAGTGGCACAGCATCTGCCTGGCAAATGCAAGGTCCTGAGTTCAATTTCTGGCACCTCTCAAAAAAAATGGTGCCAGGAAAACTGACAATTCACATGCAAAAGGCTGAACCTGGACCTGTGCCTCTTACTGTGCATTAAACTAAAATCAAAATGGAGCAAAGATATGCACATTAGAACAGAAATAATTAATCTGTTGGAAGACAAAATAGGTAAAACCCTTAAAGACATAATTGTAGGCAGAAACTTCCTGAACAAAAGCCTAGTTGTAGAAGAGATAATACCAAGAATCAACAAAAAATATGTAATCAAATTTAAAAGCTTGTGCTCAGTAAAGGAAACTCTAATAAAGAAACAAACTACAGAATGGAAAAAAATTTGTCAGCTACTCCTCAGATAAAGGAATAATATCTAGTATATATAGAGATCTCAAAAAAATACAACCCTCAAATTTAAAGACCAATTGAAAATACACATCTGAAATGAATAGATACTTCTCAGACGAAGAAATGCAAATAGTCAATAAATACATATAAAAGTGTCCAACATCAGTGGTCATTTGGGAGATGCTAAATAAAACAATGCAGAGATTGCACCTCACTCCAGAAAGAATGGCTATCATTAAAAAATCAATAACAAATTCTGGTGAAGCTGTGTGGGGAAAAAGAACATTGTGCCCTTGTTGGTGGGTCTATAAACTAACATAGCTACTATGAAAATCAGTATGAATATTCTTCAAATACTTAAAGTAGAAATTCCATTTGACTCAGTTATTCTCCTTATAGGTATTTGTTGTAGTCAGGTGTTGTGAGGAGAACAGTTAGAATCCGGACACAGAATTTATACTATTATTTTATGATGATCACCCAGAGTTAAACACAGAAAGTGCAGGAAATCAATCCACAACACTAAAAACTCAGAATATTCAACCAAGGGCCTGGATCCCACAGCAGTATCCTACATGAGTCCAGATGAAGACCTAGAGCCCATGTCAATGCCTCCCACAAGTCCAACTGGAGTCTAGAGCCCACGAGAAGGACTCATGCCAATCTATTTTACAGATCCCGTCTGGGAAGGCCCAAAGGTCAGTGGTGGAAGCTACAAAGTCTATGCCAGCGGAGTGAAGGAGCCATGATGGTAGGCTGAAGGTTCTACGCTGAAGCAGAGAAGTCACACTTGTAATAAAGAACCAGGGGTGCCCTGAAAAGTACTACAGCCATTCTCAGCAACATGAAAGTCCTGAGCTCCTCTGATAGTAAGAACAGTGGAGTACATGCCCGAAAGCCAGCATGACAATTTTCTCTTGGAGATCAGACAGCACATGTCTTCCCCTCTGGATCCAGGAAGCAATGCTCGATGTAAGAACCAGAGCTCCCCCAAAGTGAACCACAGTCTCTCGCCAACAAGGTCCCGAGCTCTTCCTAGGACAATGGTTGAACCCACACAAGGGAAGTTAGTCATGATAAGCTCCTCCAGGAGATCCAATGGTTCAAAACAGCAGCACTTAGAGAGACCCACAGTGCCTCATTCATCGTCTCCACATTTCTATTTATGCTGGCAAGTTTCCTCAGGTGGACCATCTATGCACAGCATCATGCTGATTTAATTCAGCTGGCATTAAGTTGACTACCAATTTTTAATCCATAATAGTATTTTCCCAAAAAAGTTAAAGACATCATACCACAGTGATATATGCATACCCATATTTATAGCAGAATAACTCATAATAATAGCTAAATTTTAGAAATAGCCTATATTTCCATTGAGAGAGCAATGAATAAAAATGTGATATTTGTACACAAGGAGTACAGCTATACCACAAAAAGGCTAGAGTCACTTGTCAAAAAGTGGATGTACGTTGAGATTAGAGTTTTAAATGAAGTAACTCAGACACACAACACACACACACGCATGCATACACACACATTTCTGCTTGTTAGATTTCTCTTGAAAAATTTTGTTTCATTTAAGTGTTGTACTAATGTGAGATTCCACAAAGACACCACAGTGTGACACACTTTATATACAAAGCACAAGTGAAGGACAATGATCAGGGGAAAAAAAAGTATTGTAACCCAATGCAGAAAAAGTATCTAAAAGTATACCTTGACTTAGTACAGTAGTCTTACATGTTTATGTGTTCTTTGGCCTATTAGTATGATTTTCAATCTCTCTATATATGATAATTAACTTTATAAGGTCTTATACAATAAATACATAAATGAGTCTGATGCTGGAAAAATAAAAGAGGAATGGAGGGATGGGAAGAAAAGGGGGAATTGAAATATGTTATGTACATGTATCAACCCCTGCAGTCAATGAAAACATTATGTGCTGCAAAAGTGTACTAGCAAAAGCAAAAAAAAATAATAAACTTCATATACTCAAGTACAAACAATTCTAAATGATACTAGCCAATATTTGTACATTGATCAACTATAATTTTATGTTTCTTGAATTATTGGTTTGGACTTATCTACAGAATGTAGAAAAATATGACTTGTGCAGAAATCAAAGTCAGGATGTTTGAAGGGAGGATAGTGTTTACAGGAACTCAGATTACACACATACCTCAGCTAATTAAAACTTTAAAAATGAAGGCTGTGACTGGCCAATGAAATTTAGTTATGGTCACCACCAAAGAATGTAGCATGACGTGGGAGGAGAAGTCCAAATCTGTTGCCAGAAGAAGGAAAAGGACTCTTTCTCTGCTGGATATTTCATTGAACATTTTGGCCTTTACCTCCTCAGACAAGAATGAGCATTGAGGCAGAAGAAGAAGACACAGTGAAGCATATAGCATAGTACTTAGTGCATCAAAGCTTTTTAAAAATAGCACATGCTTGTCCATAACAGCCATCATATTGTTCGACAGAGAAGCTAGTAAAGGAAACAAATTCAGTCATTAAAATGGTCTATTTTAAGAATAAGGCACTTACTCCCATAAAAGAAGAGAAAAATGTACTTATTAAATTTTGTCAGAGTGTATTCTCTATTAATTTTAATTAGATCCTATTAAATATTTAAGAAGTCTTTTAAATGTTAACCAGACTTGCTATTGAAATGTATTCTTCGTTATAGATGGAACTTCCTGTCTGTTAGATTTCTTTTGAGGAATTTTGTTTTTTTAAGTGTTCTAAAATAGGATTCCACAGTATACACTCAAGATGACACACGACACAGCATGACACACCAGATATACACAGCAGAAGTGAAAGAGACACTGTAACTCTTATGAGAACAAAGAATTGGCAAATTATGCAACTGGCACCAGATATTAGTGGTCACCACCAGCTAAATATTTACCTGTAGCCATTGAAATAAAACTCTTCTACTCTAAAGAACTAAGGAATATATTTCTCCAGCAATAGTTTGCAAATTGCTTTTCTAAGAATCTATCAAAATCATCTTTGACAATAAGAAAATACTTCATGAGATAAAGTGTTTAGTGTGAAAATGATTTATGGAGACTGAGAACTAACCTCTCATTCCATAGGTAGAGACAGAGGCAATCGCTGTACCTTTAAACTGTGGCAAAAAAAAAAAAATTGAGCTACAAAATGTTCTGCTTGTTGAATATCTTATTCACTTGTTTTTCTTTCATTTGTGAGTGTTTCACACTGGACTGGAGTACCAGAAAATGATTCTTGGTGGAAGAGACAAGTAGATTTTTGAGGAAAAAAAGTAAGAGAAATGTCCAGGAAAGATATTTCTAATTCTTATAAAAGGAAGAATTTGGAAAAGGTCAATTGGCTTGAAATTTCAAAAACTCTAACACTGATTTGGATTTGGAGAAAAAAATGTCTGGTAAGTGGTTACAAACCAGACGACAGTGATGCCACATCATGGAAGTACCTCTGTGCTAATTTAAGAAGATCGAGGTTTATTCTGAAAATTACAAAGACACATTTTGAAATGATGATTTAGTTTCCCATTGCTAGTGTGACAAATTATGACAAGTTTAGTGGCTAACACAAATGTATTATCTTATGCTTGCAGAAATTAGTGTCACTTGCATAAAGTCCAAGTGTCAAGTTGGTCGGTGCCTGTAAGTAATTTTCAAAATAAGAAACTTATTCTTGTCATGTCCAGCTTCTAGAGATGGTTTACCTTTCTGTAGTTACTCTTACATCTTGCTTCTGTCGTAACTTTCACTATTGACTTGGATCCTCCTGTTGCAAAGCTCCTTTTGATTACATTGGATAATTCCAGATAATCTCCCCAAATCAGGATTGTTAACTTCAACATTATTGCAAAGCCCCTTTACCACATAAGCTAACATATCCATACACTTCTGGGATTAGGACATAGATATCTTTGGGAAGCCATTCTGCAGCTTAGCATAAATAAGGACTAGAGATAAGACTGGATAAGTGGTTTATTTCAGGAAATCTCTAATGCAATAGGAGTTAGAAGGAGAAGGGAAAGAGTATAAAAGAGGCAGTTACTGAATTTCCTGTACCAAATTGCTTATTCTATCTGTTAATATGCAGTGTTATACCACAAGGCTATTGTTTTCCATTTCCTTTGCAGAAGCAAATGTCCTTATGATGAAAAACAAAACCATCCCTGAGTTACCTTTTGACACAATTTGGAAACTAACTAGATAAGAACAGATGTAATAAGTAAAAGTAAGAAACTGTTTGCAGTTTCTAAATTAGAATCAGTTTGCTAGAAATGGGAAATTTAGGAAAAGAAAGAGTAGAGAGGAAATTACAAAGTTCAGGAAATTACAGAGTTCAGAGGAAATTACCAGATTTTAGAGCACCAGTGTACAAATTAGAAATGACAACACTCTGAAGAAAAGCAGGCCCATTGCTTGCTCTGTAGTCTACTGCTATGGATACAGAAAAAGATGCTTCTTCTCAAATGATGTAGGCCCTACATAGAGTGCAGTAGGAACCTGTCACCAACAAAAGCCAAAGAAGAGATTTAAAATTTAGTGTTGTACATTGTTATCTCAACTCACAATCTTAATTTATGCCATGATTCTAGAAAAGATGGATTTGTAAAAAACAAAACAACAACCACCACAACAAAAAGCCAACAACAAAACCCATAGCTTTGTTTGTGTTTGTGTAGGAAAGATGGCTGTGGTTGTATCTGTTACCCTCTGCAGTTTGCAAACAAAAAGTCTGTAAACAGAAGCTCTTGCAAAAGTTTGTTTTCTCAAGGAAAAGTAAAACATAAGGATGCTAGTTTTGGAAATATTTGCATCATAGAATTTAATATTCTAGAACTTCTGAAGTTGTATAGGAAGAGTCACACAATCTCAAGGGGGCAATCAAGTTTAGAGAGAAAGGCCCAAAATTATATTATCATTGCTAGCATAAGGAGTCAATCTCTTTGACAAAACAGTCTGCATGGATATTTAGTAATTCACCAATATTTATACCAAGTAATATATTTTAACATTTGGCATTTATATTTATATTAATGTTTTCATGTATTAAATTCTAAATGTAAGTCAACTTGGAGCAACGGAAATGAATACATTTATATTATTTTCTACTAGCAAAAGAGAAGTTAGTATAAAGACATCTTTGGTATAGCAACCATAGCTAAAAAGAGCTAGAAAATCCTTTGGTGCACACGTAAGTCACTCTCTGTGAGAAATCTCTAGAAAGCTCAGAACTCGAAACAGGAGAAAATGAACAATTTAAATTAAAATATTGTCCTTGACTTTCAAAATCAATTTATTTTATATTTAATTAATTCCAAAATGTTCTGGTTGATCCTAATTATTTGAATCTATATGAAACGTTTTGACAGGGAGAATGCATTTTCCTTAGGTTCCATTTGTGGAATTTAGTTATCTATTCAATATATGTATTTCATTTAACTTCAGCTGATTTGAGACACCCAACTCTCCATTGGGAGGCACTAGGCTTTTCTCATAAATGTGTAATTTTCAGCTTGAAGAAACACTTACACCTTCAGGGAGCAATATATTCTCTTTTCCCAGTAGTTCTTTATTTTATTTACCTTGTCAAATAGCCAACAAGAACATTTTCTCATACTCTACTAGATATAAGTGAAGTTCAAGTATTAAGTTTGACAAACTTTTTGAGAAGAAAATTTAAAAATACTCTCTAGCACAGTTATCTACTACTAGTTCTTATTGAGCCATAAACCACCTGTTTGGAATGATCAATTAACCTAACTCCAGTAATAAAGCCTGATTTTTGGAAAAAAAAATATAGTGCACTTTGAAAGTGTTTGCATTTTTCGTTTGGCATCTCTTCAAAGTGTTAGAAGAAATGAATTTGACTTTTGCAGCATTCATTTGTTAATTGGTTCATTTTGGAGTCACCTAACCGTGAAACACTAGAAGTGCTTTCTCTCTTATTGGTCATTTAGTGAACTACATAAAATTGAATATGGCAAATTCTGATTCTTTGTTATTTGTTTGAAATGGGAAAAAATGAAGCTTCCAGAAATATTCACTTCAAATGAATGTTAAATAGAAGCTAGTTGCATCTTTCCAATAAAGTAGTTTCTTCCACAGTTAGATGGGCCTTAGAGAAAGGGTAATCCTATTTCATTGGTACTCTTTCCTCCCCTCAGTTATGTCCAAAGCCTGTTGTATGTAGAGAGATATCTCATCATGGATGCAATAATAGTTTTGCTTTATACAATTTCCACCTGACTGCATTTGTATTACTATGGATAACCTTCAACTAAGAAACATCATTCACAATTTATAGAAAATACAGGGAAAAAAGAGCTCTTCCACACAAATTCAGAATTCTAAGCATGGATGAACTGCATAACTTTGAAAGTGAATGTGAAATTCTTTTGCATGTGATCCTTATGAGAAAGATTACTACATGATTACTCACAGTAAAAAGTTTATTCAGTGTGTTTTTTTTTTCCTCAAGTGTCGTATATTTTCAAGACCTTGCCTTGATTCTTCCCCCGAGGCATGGAGAATCAGATTTATTTTTACTAGAAAAGACTAAAGATTAGAAGTCTTGTTTAGTAAGAAGCACTGGCAAACCCCAAAGGCTGATTGGTTTTGTTAAACTGGGTCAGGACAATCTGAGACTAATTCAAGGAACATGGTTCAGTGAGGAGACACTGAAGAGGCAGATTACACTTAAGCAGACAACATGAAGAATCAAGAACTGTTTACTGTGTTCAGCTATTACGATTCACTGGGAATAAGATACCGTGCAACCTCTGGCTAGTCAGTTAACACATCTGTCCCTATTTCCCCTCATCTTTAAAATGTGATTTTTATTGCCTCCTACATGAGATTCCTCTTGACTCCAGATTTCTTAATTTGAAGGAGAGGCAGAATTAGTGAGCTCATGTGTAGAGAATTTATATGAATACTGAGCACAATATTCAAGGTACACATTCTTTGATCTTTTTTTTCTGCCCTGCAGTGGATGGGTAAGGCAGCCCTTGACATATGTCTGCCTCTATCCAGAGAAAAGATAGAAAACAGTCATTAGGTTCTTTGAAATCCTTGATTTTGGAAATAAAAGTCTATATAAAATGTCATGGCATTATGCTGATATAAACATTCAAAAGAACACTACTCAATAATGTAGGCCTTACTTTTCTTCATAGAATTGAGTATGAATCAGGGGACATATATTAAATAAACACACCAATAGTTAATTACACTTGTGAAAACTGCTACTTAAGAAAATAGAGTATTAATAATGTATCGCAAGCTGCTATTTTCTTCACATAAGGGGGACAATCTTGATTACTTCTTTTTTTTTTTTTTTTTTTTGGTACTGGGGCTCAAACTCATGACCGTGTGCTTGCCAGGCAGGCGCTTAAGCCACTGAGCTAAATCCCCAGCCCTCTTGATTACTTCTGCACAAACTAACCTCTTTGTTCAAAGGAAGATGGAGATGCAAGATGATTAAAAAGTCAAGAATGGAATTTATTTTTCAGTGCTCAACCATCGCAAGGCTATATTATCACAACACTAACACCATTGGCTTCTGAATAACAAACCAAATTTGCACAACTTCCCATGCCTGTTATGCCTTCCAAAGAAGTCTTGAAAAGAATTTTGTCCTTGTGAAGGCAAATAGAAGCACAGTAACCTTTAATATCAAATCAGTTTTCCAAGTACACTAAGGCAATAAAGAAGAACAATAACAACTAGGTCCTGAAGGAACTAACAGATTCAGCCTTTATTTGGCAGAGAATGGTATGCAATTATAAAGCTATCAAGACTCTAAACCCATAAATTTAATTAAGAATAAATATGGGTGAGTACTGAAATACTAATGAGAAAACTTTGTTTTCTTTTTAATGAGGTTATGCAGTTATGACCCAAATATTCCATTCTGAATTAGACTGACTGGTTTTCTGCCTTGGTTTATCCGAGATGGAGCATATTTCCGGATGCAGGAACTACAGCAATGAAACCAGGAAATTGCGGGCAAACTGGGATGAGTTTGTTCCCTACATATCTTCTGCAGAGTAAAATAACATAAGACTCCCATTCTAGAAGGTTCTGAACCATTTCAATTTACACTCTCTCTTCATGAAGTAAACCATGCACTATGACCACTCATCCTTCAAAAAGGAGCATTTTACAATCTATTGATACCTCAGGAAATTCATTTTCTAGGCAAGGAGCATTTTGTCCAAAGCCATACTAAGAAGCAAACATGCCTAAGCACGAAATAGTCTTTTTTAGCTCTGTGCTTCCCCTACCTTGGCACTGGCTCTGTATCATGCCATCCGGCTGTATGCTGACTTTGCCAGTGAAATCAGGGACACTGGATTCCAGCTCCGTTTCCTGTTCAACTCTGTCCAAATGTTACTCGGTTGGAAACATCGCATTAGTTAACTCACTTAGCCTCAGAATCTTCATTTTTAAATAATCTTCATATTTGATTGTCACCGTGAAATAAAGTTTTCTGGGGTTGTGTTTGGTAGAGAAAGGTAACAAAACTATTAAGTCATTATGTGCATTATGTGGCTATATGGCATGTTTCATTAAATTTTTCACTCAGCCCTCTGAGGTATGAATTTCTATTACACACACACACACACACACACACACACACACACACACACAGAATCATCTCTGTCTCTGCAGCAGATTGATGTCAGAACTCCCAAAATACCAGAACCCAAGAATACTTACCTGCTGTTTGTGTATAACTTCCACACATTTGTCCATATATTTTTATCCATTTTGATTACATTTAGTACCCAGAACAATATAAATACTTTGTAAATAGGTGCTAAACTAGATTCTCCAGGGAATAAGGAAAAAATATGAGCAGTGCAGACACAATTTTTTTCAAGTGTTTTCAATTTACAGCATTTCAGATGAGTGCTTTTCTGATTTACGTATGATAACCCATCTTTCTAGAGTGACAGTTAATTGTAGTCTAACTACCTTATAGAGTTTACTGAGGAGTAAATAAGATAAGTAGTGTTTTCAAGCAAAAATGACTCATTATGTCAGTTTTTTGTTTCTTCTCATTATATATTAACTACCAAAATCAGCACTGAGTTCATCATAGTCACTAATTTTGGAACAGTCCTATTTAAGTATTTAAATTTCATGTCTTTTTTATGAGCCCCTGATGATAATCTAGGAGCAAGTATAACAATTTTTAATGCCAGAATAGTATAATATCATCACATTTACTTAACCTAAGTCTGACAGTAAGCTACGGAATCTAGAGCCCGTGTCCTCAGAGATGACATTGATAACAACAGAAGAAAAATATGTAGCAAAGTGCTGATTTTTAATGTGTTAGCCCTCTCAAAAGAATCAAGTGGTATACCACCTCAGAAGACAGTGATGGCTACACTTAACTAGGGGAAATTATCAGAATTTCTCTCAGAAGGGATCAGGCATTATATTTCGAATTTCTATTCTATAGGCATTCATTTTAGGAAGAAATGCCTGGAAAAGATAAATAATGTCAGATTCAAGACTTCTGGATTTTATCCATTCCTGTAAATTTAAATGGAACCGTAAACATGAGGTCTTTGACATCTTTCCAGTTCAGGGTCTTTTCTAGTAGTTTGACTGACATAATTAATACACAACTCCAGAATACAATTCTCACAGCAACTTACCCAGAAAAATTTAAACATTTTTAATAAGAGGAATGATAGCTCAATTTTCACATTGGGTAAATAGGAAGGCATCCAAAGTGGTATGTATCCTCAGACTGCCATAATTTAGAAGGAATTTTGAAATTGATATTTCCAAAATATCAGAAAGATGAAGGAGACACCACATATTTAAGTGCTTCAAGCAGGAACAGTGTTGTTCAGATTTGAATGAGATGCGAGGTAGGCACATGCTAGATTTCATTTATAATTTTTTCAAATCAGTTATTTCATATTTATTAATCCTTTAATTTTTCCAAGAAGATGAAATGAATGATTGTAAGTTACAAACTGAATTCTCAGGCTGGGGACATAGCTCAGTAGCGTAGCGCCTGCCTGGCAAGCATGAGGTCATGAATTTTATTCCCAATACCAAAAATCAAATAAATAAATAAATAAATCAAATCAGTTACCAAGGTTTTCATGTGTCATCAAAAGTAAAATATAATCTTATGAAAGGTGATTTCCCATCATGCAAACAATTCAAGTGGGTGTTTAGTGAAATATTTCTAAAATTGGATCATATGTGTGTCTATGAGGTACGTGCCACAGAAGAACAGATTACAGTTAGATTTTCCTTAAAACACCAGATGTGACCAACAAGTATGGCAGATGTTTAAATTTTAAAAAAATATTATAGTGAAAGATGCTTTCTCATCATTTGCCTTAAAATATTTCCCCACACTGTCAGCTGCCTCAGTGCCCAGATTCAGCTCAAAACATTTAGTTTTCATAACAATTCTGACTTTGAGGAAGAGCTAGATCCAGTGAATCAGATGGAGGTGAACATATGATTATGATTTTAAGAGTCTGTCTTTCTATTGGAGGGTACCAGAACTCACCATATCTTTTATCACACCTCCTCAAAAGAGTCACAGAAGAGGACTTTCAAAGCTGTTGCAGAAAATGTCAAGAATTATGGGATAATTGTGCGCAACTCAAGAGAGAGTATTTTGAGCAGGAGTAATGACAATGTGTCATTCACTGTATTTTTTTAAAAAAAATTTCCTTATGTTTGGATCAAATTTCATATAATTATCTGTTATTGGATACTATTGAAAACATTAGATTAAATTAACTTTTTTAAAAATTTCAGCACTTAGCAGAGGACTTCCCATTTGTGCATACTCAAGTAATAAGTGGGAAAAAAGTTATGAATGAAAACAAATGGATCTGGGTCCCAAGACATTATTTTTCCAGTTCACTAACTTTACTCAAAACTATCTAAAAAATCATTGCTTTATAATACTAGCATTTAAAATATAAATAATGTAAGAAAATAGCTATGGCAGAATTTATATTTATTTTATTAGAGCATGTTTACTGTGCATAATGATTATATTCTTTGTGGATATAATGCATCTTAACTCTTTTTAGGTGCCCTTCTTCTCCTCTTCCTCCATTTCTTGGTCCTCTTCTCATTAACGAAAGTTTTATCTCCCTGTTTCCCATTATCTATCTCTTATTTTATACTTTAACTTACTAGTGAAATAGGTCAGACATTAGTGAAAAGGCTTAAATATCATATGGATTGTCTCATATTGTTAAAGCAACATGAATGTCCAACGCAATACAGGAACACACGTTAATTGGAATCCAAATTTATGTAATGACAGCAAAAGAACAAAACATATAAAGGTAGTTATTCTGCAAGTAACATATAACTATGTGTATGACAACCATGAGGAAACTTTTGGAATAATCCACTCATGTAACTGAAAGTTGTAATGAATGTTTCTTTCCTAACTTCTGTGGGTTAGTGGACCTGTGGCAGTTCATAATCTGCCTTGAGAGATGTTCTTCACTATCTGTGTCATGCACTGTTCATAACAGAGAGCTGCTCTTTGCAGGCTCTTAAACTAGGCAACTTATGACTGGGTTCTGACAACAGGAGATGGTAAGGACTGGAGGAATAGCAAATCCCAAGAGTAGCCTTGTTCTTTTTGCCTCGGGCTGGATCTATTCCTCTTTCTTCATATCAGTGTTCTAGCCCTTGAGATTTGGTTATTCTGCCCTTCACTTGGTTTCTCCTTCAGAAAGTGGTAGAGCAGTTATGGTTTTAACAACCTATTGTTTGCACCAGTCTTCTGTTCAATTTTAGGCAATTTCATCAGTAATACAATAAATTCCCAGTATTTTATTACCACAACATTTATTTTTAATACTCTGTTTCCTTTATTGGATGCTGATTTATGTGAGGACTTTCTACATTACATTGGTGCACCTTTTAAATGTCAATACATCATTGCTTTCTCAGAATTCCAGAGATGAAACGAATTACAGCGATCACTTAGCCAAATGGACTATAGCTAGAAGAAGGGAAGAATGGAAAAATCAAATGGTTTAGGAGGTGAATCTCACACTTCCACACCACAAATATGCCCTGGTTTCATGTCAGAATAAAGTGTTCCACAGTGTATTTGTTTTCCCTAATATTACAGAAAAGGTCAAGATAAGCATTGATTTTAAGTCCAATTCACTTTTCATTACATCTTTTTAGATTCAGCAAATCTGTATTGAACAGATCCTATTTTGTATGTTTTTTCCCAAGCTTGGAAGGGGATTTTAACTATATTGTTTTGGTTTATCTTCCTATCAATCCTTTGAAGGTGGGAGTTTTATAAAGAAATTGAGGTTTAGAAAGGTGAAGTGGCTTGCCTACTCATACACAGTAAATACTCACCCCAAATCAGACCTAAACCCCAAATTAAGCTCTTCTCACACCACAATCCTGATTCCCTTGATGATTAAATTCTTATCTGATCTCCAAGTTACAAGTAGAGTTTTAGAGAGTAAAGTGATGAGTTTAATTGTGTAGATGTCAAATAAGAAACAAGTAAATATACCTTTAATTAATCCAATACCTCTTCTAAACCTGATATAATGACTTTCACCAACTCTTTCTCTTTAAACAATATCTTATAAAACTTTCCATTCCCCGGGAATGGAATAAATATTATCATCTGTAGACTTATTTTTTGACTGCCACTTAAAAATGCTTTTCTGAAACTATTTTATCACAGTTTCTCAATTGATATTAATATTATAAACCTAACTGACATCCTCTTCAAAATAATTCAATATACACATTTTGTATAATGATCAAGAGGAGAGACAAAATCTTCAGTAGGCTCACATATGGGAAGGAAAAAACAATTAAAGATTATCTCTGAACCAGGACTGCCAATATGAGATGAGGTGCATAATTAATCAGCCAAAAATATACAACAGGTGAAGTGATGAAAATGTGATTGTGAGAAATGTAACGACAGTCTGATGTGCATAATTCATGTTTCCCATGGAACCCCTGCCCATCTGCTGTGGCTCAATTGAATAGCAGAAGATGGAAAGAGGCCATCATTCATTAACTTGCCAAACTCCTCCAGGGCCCGACTTTGCCTTCATTTTGTTTTTGTTCTTGCTCCAAAGACTTGGAAACCACTAATATTACTCTATTGGTTTTTGAGATTTCCAGGCTAGGATCTAATCAACTGCTCTTCTAAAGGGAGCAGAGGTGTGGAATGCTTTACATACAAAGCAAGGAGAGTCTAGCATCTGTTAACGTGCCAAAGAACTGCCTTCTCCTCTGCTATGATGGATTAAAACAGTGAAAACAAAGGCCTTAATCCTAATGTCCTTGAAAACAATCCTCTCAGGCTCATGGAGGTTCTCAACTCTAAACATTTCCAGCCTGATTTTCTAGCCAATTCCTACAAGAATTTCTGAATTTTACGAATCACATAAAATGAGTAGCTGCATTTAAACTAGTGCTGTATAATATATGGGTAAATTATTTACCAAATACTTAACAAATGGTACTTTATATGGATGTCTACTTGAGTAATATTGTCTCCAATTTAATCATGTATTCATCATACTCCTACACTATGCATGACTTCTGTACCAAACCCTGGAATAGGTGTAAGAGATTTAGTAACTACTAAAACTTAGGCCTTTTCTATATTGTGTTCAAGTCCTGATAATTGCTTATTATGAATATATAACAGTAAGAATATTCATTTTCGTCCTTTCAGGTGTCCGTCTCTCCACATCATCAATCTTGGCATCATTCCCAGTGCTGTCTAGCTTGCAAACTCCCTACAAATGATAATAGTGTCTGATATCATTCATCATCTATTTGTCACATAGTAGAACTCAAACATATTAATCTATTATTTGGAAAATTATGTTTTATAAAACAATATGGTTTCCTACTTCTATGAAGCTTGCTTTGATCATATTAGATGTTCTTCTGAGTGTTAAGTACTAAAACACTGATAAAGTGATAAAATATCCAGAATATAATAGCAAAAGCATGTTTTAACTTCATTGAAGGTCCACCTAGTCTTAAAAAGATGTCATTTGTGCTCCCTACATATTGTTATTTTACAGATTTTTTGGTTTGACCAGTGGAAAAACATTGTCTAATATTATTAGAGATAAAATATCCTTTTTAGTAACACTTTCCTCTGTTAAAAATCAAAGACAATATAAGAGTATGGAATATTTAGATATCAGACTTATTTTGTGAGTTTTATAAATCTTTATTAAAATGGTTTATTAAAATATTACTTTTTAAACTTTTATTTATAATTGAGAGCATTAGATCCATTGAATGATTTTCAATGGACCCAGTTTTCAAGTTTTTACATTAAAAATATAAGAAAATGCACAACTATGTCAGTTTGCCCCATTACCATTTTAATCAATCTAATTCACTTTTTATAATAACACTCTAATCAATGTTGGTCTTCAAAAAGAATATATATGTGTATTTTTTTATATATGTGTGAGTATGTGTGTATGTGTGTGAATAAATTTCTAAATATCTTTGGTTTAAAAAGGATACAGCATTTTACAGAAGGAAGAACTCTGAAATATAAAAACTAATTCTTTTCATCATAGTCTTTCTTCTAACTGAAAAGGTTGGCCAGAGAATACCACCTTTGTTTCCAACAGAATGGTGGCCAAATGTTATGATTTTGTCTACAGTTTCCAAAAGCACATTTGAATTCTAAAGATTTTAGAACTGCTTGTAAAATGTATAAGTTTTGTGGCTTCAAGGATTATATGTAAATGTCTACCAAGTTTCATAAAAATATAGTTTACCTGGAACTGGAAACCTGAAAGTTCTGCTTACCTGCCAGAAATCTTAATTAATTGAAGCCACTGGCATGGACAACATATAATAAACAGGATTTTCAATCTACACATCCTTCTCATTATTGCTTGGTTAAAGAGTTACTCAACTGAGAGAACAATATTATAGGAATTATTTACACTGATGTGAATCATTTGGTCCATAAACAAATGAGTAATGACCTGTTAGTCCAGGGGATTAAAAGGTAAGCAGATGTTTCATAAGAAAACAATTAGTCTGGGGGAGGGAACTGAAAACGAATTCATATTTGATGCCGGCTTGTTGAGTGACATATGGCAACACTTTCACTACTTTTCTTCACTATTATTCATAAAGAGCTTTCAAAGGTCTTTTGCTGAAAAATTGCATTTTAAAAAGGAAATAGCTGCTGAGAAAATGCATACCCAAGCCTCTCACTGTAACTCTCACCTGTATGAAAGGATATCTAACAACTCTGAAGGATTAAAATTTGAGTCCTGGTGGTTTTTTTCATTGAGCTTCACACAAGTCATTGACCCATGGACCCACTTTGATAAGTAATGATTTTTTGCAGTTATAATTGTTAGCAATATAAAGAAGAACTTTCCTTAGAATTTTGGAGAAAAATGACCCGTATGATTTAAGGTCATAGAGGAAAAGAGATTCTCTTAACATGGTAGATTGAAAAAAATCATTCATACATAATTAGAGTAGAGTAGATAATTAAGCACCCTTAAAAATTCATTATGCACTTTGAAAATTCTTAGATCAATTGTCTACAATAAACATTGCAGTAAACTCACTGCAGGTTGTGTAGATACTCATATCTACCACTAAGAAATTGACTGTCTCTTTGAAAAGACTACAGCCTTGCACAAGGATGTTCTTGTTCTTTAGTTGTGGGCCTCCAAAGATGTAGAGACCTGCATAGAAGCCTGGAAATGCTAGTCTCTGAGTGCATAATATTAAGAATGTTGGCATGAGGTGGGGACATGATTGATTAAGAGTAGATGAAGCTGAATCTTTCAATTCCACATATTTAAAACTTCTATAGAAGTATGACAACTATCTTTTCAGCAATGCTAAGTCCTGAGAATACAACATTGGAATTACCAATTTGAATTATCATTAATTATATTAATTAAAAATTACAATCATAATTTATTGGTTAGGAAATGCAAGTATAACAAAATTGCTGATGCTACAACAGGAGTAACAGAGGCAATAAAAAAATCCAAGATTTGCGTCCAATCAAGTACGTTTTCTAAAAGCCAACTTTAAAGGATGTGAAAGTGATCAGGGTGTGCATCAAATGCAGAACTTTAAAAAAAAAATCACATTTCAAGCTGCAGCAGCCCCAGGGCAAGAACCAGCAGCGTTTCCTGAGATCCACATCATGTTGGAACTTGGAGTGCTGGGAAAGAAAACCACCTGCGCGCTTACCAGTGCACGGGGTGAAAACCCAACATCCCATCCCCCCCATTAGCAAGTGGGAGCCAGAGATCTGAGCATCTGTTGGAAGGCTGACCAAATGCAATATGGCAAATAAAGGGGATTTCCATCTACCATCTCTTTGAAGGCAAATATTGTTATCACTGTTTTGCTTTGTTCTGATTAATGATATTGCGCTATTCAATATTCTGTTTTGATAAGTTCTCTAATGTCCTGTATTTCCTTTGATTTTGCTATACCTGATTGAAAGAACACCTATTGTGAAGATAACGAGATATACTATGGTACCTATTACTGTTATCCTGGTAACCTGCTGAGAAGTTCTGTGCCAATTTCACTACACTGTCTCAATTGGCTTTGTTCCATCTTGTTCTGTTATGTTTCACTACCTTCAAAATAATAAAGATTTTTTTAAAAAATCACATTTAAATTTTACTCCTGTGACACATTTGTACTGGTGTGGAAAAATATGCCTCATTTTAAAAGAAATACACATTTAAGAATATTTTAACTTTGATTCCAGATGCACTGGCCCAGTGCCATCATATACACATGCATAAAGATATGTAATCTTAGCACACTTCAGATTACTTAACCTAGACAAACTATTTGAAAATCATCAACTAGTAGATTCAGCACCATGTCCCAATTAAGAATTACTATGTAATTCTTCTCAATGTAATTTAATGATGCATTTTTAATAAAGCTTTAAAACTGTATGATTATTAGGCAAGTTTGAGTGCGTTTGATAATATGCTAATTGTATAATCAATGATACTGATCATGTAGTAGGACAAGTTGCCATTGACTTTGAAATGTCTGCAAATTTCTCAAACATAAATTATCATAAATTTTTAATTTGAACTAACTTCGTTTCCAGAAAAAGCATCAGAGACTATTATTTAACTTATGCAGTTATTTGTAATTCATTGGCAATTACAATTCTTAATATACCAGGTGAAGTTTTTTAGCTCAAAAACTTCCTGTGAAAAAATAACTAGGGCAGAGTTTTTGTTTCTCTATCACATACCATGTGTCTGTTCTATGTCTGAAAATAACTCTCCTCTTCCTTTTTGTTTCTGTCCTAAGATCTGACTTGCTTATAATATCCTATTCAATTGTCATATTCTAAAATATTTCTTTCTTACAAGTTCAAGTTGTAGAATATAATCTAAGAGTAATGTATTTTTTACTAAACCTTCCAGCAAGATGTCCAAGAACCACACAACAGAGAAGTAGCCTCTCTCAGAACTGCCTTCCAGACACTATAATATAGCAATATGAGGAAGAAAAGGAGGGAATTAGGTATTATGGGCTCATGAAGGATCTGAAGCAAGAATTTAAGCCCACAGGGAGAGCAAAGAGCAAAACTTCGATGAAGAAGGATGTAGCTAACAGGGCCTTCTCCCAGATTTGGGGCTTCTCCCAGATTTGGGGCTTCTCCCACATTTGGGGCTTCTCCCACATTTGCACAAAAAGAACATTTCAAACCTGCTGACACATGGTGATTTCCTGGTTTTCCAAGACTGAGATTGCCTAAGTACAGCAGAAAATACTGTGGCACAGTGCCAAAGAACCAGAGGCTAGGACAAGCAGGCAACAACTTTTCATTCCCAACAAATTGAAGAGGTAGCATTTTGCAACAAACTCAAAACCCAAAAACCAGTTACATCTGGAAGATACCTCTGGGAAGTCATTTCCTAAGGGTTCTAAACACTAGCAATGAAGTAACTCACCATAGGCAATTTACAAGCTTCAAATAAGAATTATCCTAAAAAAAGAAAAAAGAAGAGAAGACACTTAAATCACATTCATCTCCAGGCATCCAGTTCAGCAAAGGCAAACCCAGGGGCAAATGAAGAGGGACAATCTAAGATTCTCCCACCTGGCCTCTCTGAAGTGCTAACAACAAAGGAAATGATTGAGGCTCTAGAAAAAAAATCAGAAATAATTTCTCAGACAAATACAGAGGTAATATCCACAATGAAAACCATGCTTAGTGACTATAAAACAGACTCAGATTAAAAACACTAGAGACACTTAAGAAAATGATGGAAGACATGACATAGCAAATATCCAGAATTTCATTGAAAGTGTCCATAGGAGTATGAGTCAATGTGAGGACAGAATCTCAGATTTGAAAGACAGGCTTGCAGTTAGTGATCATGAAATGAAAAATTTCTTAAAAATAGCAAAAGAACCATGAAAAATCAATCAAGTAGCTGCAAGATGATGTAAAGAAGATTAACATAAGATTGATTCTAGTCAATGAAAAAGGAGATAGCACAAATGACATATATAAGAAAACCAATAAATAAATAAATAAATAAATAAATACAAAAAATCTGTTCTCATATATCACAACAGAACATTTCCTTGACATGGAAAAAGAATTTGATATACAGATAAATGAGGCATATGAAATTCTAATTACCTATGATCAAAAAAAAAATCTACAACCAGGAATATCATAGTCAAGATTTCAGAAATTCAACACAAGAATAGAATGTTAAAAGTTGTCAAGAAAAGAATTATATATATATTGAACAGAAAAAAGAAGGAAAACGGAAGATGTAGTACTAATTTTCCTATTAGTACCATTACAATAATCATGGCTTACACTGATTGATGCTTACTTACTTTAAGAACATGGTGTCCATGACCTCTAACCCAAAGCTGTCAGGAATATATTTGTGATCTGAATTTTTAATGTATTGATTAAACAAAGAAAGTTAGAGCCCATAGGAAACTAAGAACTATCTGAGAAAAAGCCTGTTAGAACTTTTTAAGATGCATGTTCTAGATTGGTTGTGTCAGCCCAAGGAAAGGGGACTTTGCTTTGACTCAGCTGATATCAGAAGTCAGGGATAATTCTGTGAATAGCTTTTTCAGTAATCTTATCTGTGGAAAAGGAAATCTTTAGAGTTTTTCCTAGCTGTACAAAAGTTATACATGGGAAAGCTAAAGTTTGATAAATTACCTGGGAGAGGGAGATATTTGTTATTTTGTGTGTTGGGCAACATTCATATTTTGTTAGCTTTCGGATTTGATTATGGAGTTGTCTCGTTTGTAGTTTGATTGATCATGGCCAAAAAGGTCTCATGTGATAGTGATATTCTATGAAATTGCTTGTGTTTAACAGTAGAAAAATAAGTTCTGATAGTGAGTGCCAGGGCATCATGCAATTTGCAACATCGAGCCCAGAGATAGTGCCAACCTATCTCCTGAATTTTGGCAACTTTCATTCTCAGTACATCTATATTACCATTTCATTAACCTACAGTATGATTGGGTTTATGTTGTTATCTTCTCCATTTCACTCGTGAGATAAATGAATGTAGGACAAGTTATACAACTCACTCCAACAAAAATGTAATAATAAACAGACTTAATATTTGAATATTTGGCTGTCTGCTTCCCTGATTCCAGAAACCAAAGTAAACTCTCCATAAACATATATGTGAGAGAATTAATTAATTCACAGTTCTCCTTGAGCCCAATTATTTTCCTATGAAGTACAGTTTTCTAATCTAAATCTACTGCTATTATACATTTCCAATTTAGACTTTACCCTGAACTCTTCAGAATCCTTTGGTTTGCAGAATCATCAGTTTGCTCTATATTTCTGTTAGATACAATGGTTCAAGGTATATTTTTCTCAATCCTTAAGGCTAACATACAGAAGCTATATAAATGCTTCATGGTTGAGCCACCTAAACCCATGAATAGGTAAAACTACTTCATGTTTTCAGCCTAGAAAGATGAGGAGGGAAGCATTCTTAATCTCTGTAACAACTTCTAAAACTGCTTAGGGACTAAATTGGCTCAGAGTTGCAATCACAGAAGCCCCAAACAGGAAACAATACAATGCAGATTCTGATGGCTTTCTTTTATATGTGTTGTGTGTATCTTTCTACATGGAATTCAGACAGTCTAGGGAATACACAGGCCTACGCAATTTTATGTTTGAGTTTGAAAGTAAAAGCAGTTGGCTGACCAGAATTCAGCTACTCTTAATGAATAAAAAGGAATTATTTTACCTTCAATGATATGCTATATTACAATACTACTGTGGCTATTTAATATAATCATCACACTGCAATTCATCTAGCACAACAAGTAAACTAATCATTTTACAACTGAACTGCAACTTCTTTGACCCTCTTCCCAATAACAGGTTTGATAAGTCCCCTTCCTTTTAAACTGGATGAGTATATGATTGCTTTGACCTTGAAAATATGGCAAAGTGAAAAAACATGATTTTTAAGATTATATCATTAAATTGCATTAAGCTTCCATTAAGCTGAAAATTTATTCTTAATGTACTTCATAAGAAGTCCACAGACTTTAAGATGAACTTGATAGAGAGATGCGTCAGCTCTGACAATGTACCAGGCTAAGAAATCAAGCAATCTTGGGCCATTTGGATCACTGACCATCATGATACCCCTAAAGATTGTCTGATATCGTTGTGTAAGATAGAGAATCATCCAGCTAAGTGCTGACTAAATTTCTAATCACAGTAATTAAACAAATAAATATCAAGAGTTTGTGGAGGAAAATAACTTTTTAAATAATGATGCAGTATAAATGACTAAAGTATCAGGGTAATTAATACAGAAAATGCTTAGGGACCCAAAAAGAGATATCACATATAGCATGGCATGCTGAAACAAAGCAAAATAATGACAGAGGATGTATGGAAAGAGATCCTAACTTAAATCATTCACAAATTTTTATGCAGGATTCATAAAAAGTGACATGTTGATAAATTTGTGGCTACATACAATATACTATGGACAGTCACATATATAAGTACTAATTCTACAGCAAGTGATTTCAAGTAGTAGCAAGCAAAATATAAAGTAAAATGAAATCCTATGTTGAGAAATTCATTTTTCTTTTAATAACTTTTCACCACTTTTTAATACACAAAAATATTTAGATTGTTGCCATCATCTTACAATTTACCTAATATAAAAGAGCAACTTCATAATACAAAGCCAGCATATAAGAATGCAAACTTGTTAGAATATAATTGTATGCTTGTGGGTTTTTTCTCTTTTTACCGTAAAGTTTTTCAGTCTCAAATGACACTGAGTTTTCCACTAATATTTATGAAGAGATAGGCTTTCAAGAATGCAAATACAAATTTTGTTGACTGTATCTTCAAAAGGTATATAGCTTTTGATCCTCACCATTTCAGTCGTAGCCTCCCTTCATGATTCTGCCATCGTCTTTCATCTGAATTTTAGCAACAAATTCTGATTTTTTAGCACCTGAAAATTCCCCCTATACTCCATTCTCAAAACTGAAGTAGCCCATTGAAAGTCTCTCAGTTCATAGACCTTCTCAAATCTTCCAACACTGCTCCATTCTACTTAAAATGATCAGGACATCTTCTTGTTGGAGTCGCTTTCCAGCCTCTGGCTTCTGTGATGGTGCTCCTCTAATAGACTCCAAAATATTATGTCTTCAGGAGAACTGAATACTAATACAAATATTTTCAGTTAAATTAGCCTCTCTTCATAATTTTTTCTAGTCACCTTGCATTTTAAACTCCAAAATGACAATGTAATCACTTAAAAACCTAATATATTTATTCAGTTAGAAAAACATATTTTTCATTTTTATAAAATTAATGCAATTTTCAAGCATATTAACCTTTTATGTGTTCAATTTTTCAGGCATTTATATAGTCAAGGTTCTGTTATTTCTCATGAAAAGCCAAACTGTGGTGGTTCAGGACTGGATTTACACAGCCCAAGTGACAGGGTGCTGAAGTAAGCGGGAGACAAGCTGAGCGCGCCTCCACTCCATCATCACCATGCTCCCAAAGCTCGCTCTGTTTTTCACTTCACATCATGTATCAGTAAAAATGCAGCAATGACAAGGTAATAGAAGGATGATTAGCTTTAATGTACTCCCTTTCATGTTTGCAGTTAGAGCAAATATGAACTAATTTATACTCCTAGCTATTTTTCTTCTCAGTGTGTATTGTAACAAATGTGAAAATTGCTGGTGTAAGTGCAATCGATCAATTGAGATAAATGCAAGTCAAGTTTGATGAGTCTTTAACAAATTTTCATGAGGCAACACTTCTCAGTAAAAACTCTTAGTAATTTCTATGCCAGGGAAAAGACTAGAGAACACTAGGAATGCCAAGTTCCAAGAGGCAACATGGATTTTTTATTAAGCAAGTGAATCAAATAGCAACAAATCAAAATACCAAACAATTAGGTAATACACAACAAAGAAATCACAGAACTTGCATATGATTTTAAAAATGTATTTTGTGTTATCAGCAGTACAGTTTATCAATATTTTGAGAGGATTTAGATAACTATACCATCATAGTTCTGAATAACAATAAATAAATTATGCCCATAAATTAGACACTATTTTTATCTGGAGATCTATTTCTGAACAGTTTTTAAATGCTATGAAGAACTAGTACAATCTTTAACTAAAATATACTTACTATATCAATAGTGTATGTCTTAAATCAATTTTCAATGTATATACACATATATAAATTAGCTTAAGGCTTCTACTAAAACAAATTCCCCCTTCCTTAAAAAATCCTATTTATGGCTAAGTAAATTAATATAGGACTTTGTTGCAAGTCTACTTTTTCTTTACTTAATAAACAATGTTCTATGAAGTCTCTAATGTTAACCTTAAAGTGCCAAATAAGGACAAAAATAAATTGGTATTTTTCACATAGTACTTTACGTTGTTAAATGCATTAGAATAGAAAAAATTTTATGAAAATATATAATTCTTCTCCAGAATATTATACAATATATTCTGGGAAGACAGATTATCTTTAAAAATTCATTAAGTTATTCAGAAGATCTATGTTTGGCCATAGCATATGCAATGAATATATACATAACATCAAAACTATTCTACTTAAAGTAATTTCAGTAAAGGATTCTACATATTGTTTTTGTTGAAGGAGAATATAGGAGATATTTAGAATTATAAGAATATATCTGATTTAATAATATATTTCAATCTCATTGTCACAAGACTATAGACTTGCTTATAGTTTGTTTAGATACTGTTGAACGTTGGGATCTCAGTTGCAATCCAAATACATATATCACATAGACACATATATAATACAAAAGTACCTACAAATAGCAAAACTAAAAGTAGTGCTTACTAATTTACCATACTATACTCAATAGCTAAAGGTGAATACAGAGTTTTCTGCTCCAACATGTCAAAGTTTTACAAGTTATCACTCATTTACCTACAAGAGAAAACCGGACAAAATTTTCTTTGATGTATCAATGATCTGAGTTTGCAACACAAATACACCCTCAAATCTGGGAAAATTACTGACATAAACTATTGAACCTACAAACTGTGTCACTTTCGTGATAACTTTGTCAAACTGATGGAAGCTGAGTAGGTTAGCATGGAAGTTCCTGGAAATGTGGTCTGTGGAATGGGGACTTTCATAGAATTTAGTTCAAAAACCTTCCTTCCTCTTCTCACTGAAGATCTGAGAAATTTAAACTCACTACTCTGGCAAGAACACCAAAAAGTAATAATTTGTAGTGTAATCAGAGTTATGGTAAATGAATAAATTTCAAAAGTTTTATTGCCATAAAAACACATTGTCATTAATTCTGCTCAAAATACTCCCCTTCACTTGAACACATAGCCCCTCATTCCTGCCATTTGCTGAGGCAGTGCTGGAAGTCCTGTTCCATGACTTTTCAGTCGTGCTGTTATAGTTGCCTTGATGTCCTGAATCAATTCAAAACATTTACATTTCATGATCATTTTGACTTTGGCAGAGAGCCAGACAAGGTGTCAGATCCAGTGAATAAGGTGTGTGAGGACACAGCGTAATATTTATTTGATAGAAATTGTTATAAACATAAACTGCCTAAGAATGAAAATAAAGATAATTATAAAGCATACCAAAAGGTGGGACAATTAATATTAGAACTTGAATCAGTTATAAACACAGATTTTGTAATTTCCACATAAGTAGTTTTAAACAAGTGATACTGAGACATTAACTCTTCTACTGGGAAATGAGCAAATGTGTACTATGAGTAGACAGCTGGAAATTTTAAGAAAGAATTTTTTAATTACAGAAATAAAAACACCATTACAAAAATGAAGACTGTCTGGATGCATTCATAGTCAAAGAAAAAAATCAATAAGTGGAAAAAAATATTCTAGAAAACACCTATTTTCAAAAACTATGAGACTTATCAAAGTGTAACATACATGCACTTATAATAAAAGAGGAAAACAAGAAAGAATTGAGCAGAAGAAATAAGAAGTGATAACTGAAAATTTTCTGAATGGTAGACATGTTTTATGTTAGTCCCAATGAGATTGAGGACATCTGAATTATGCAGATGAGATCACTGGAGGCAAGGGAACAGGAAATCTAGATAGCTTATTAACGAAGAGTGGTCAGCAGAAGAACTCTCGAGGTGCATTCTCTGAAAGCAGGAAGTTTCAACTCCACCCACTGGACCTGTAGGGAGGAGTGATGGACTGGAGGTTATCAGTGACTTAGTCAGTCATGCCACGGGACAGTAAAACAACACGTTAAAAATCACAGAATGCCGAGGTTTTGAGACCAGTCTGCCTGGCAAACCTGCCATTATGCTTTGAGGGTAAGGAGCCTACTGAGGCTGTGGGCGTCCCAATCCAGCAAAGCAACCTCCACAGTCTGACTCTGCGTTTTTGTTTCTCTCAATCGCCTGTTCCTACTTTGTATTCTTTATAATAAAGCATAATTATAAAGCAGTATTTTTCTGAGTCCTGTAATTCATTGTAGGGAACTAATGAACTCTAAATGGAGAGGTTGTAGGAACTCTTAAATCTGAGTAATTTAAAGATATCCCAGACTTATACCAGTCCCTGAAGTGAGAGAAATCTGTGACTAAGTTATTAACTTGGGGAGTCTGGGCTAATAAATCAACTCATGTAGGCAGAATATTTGACACCCATCTATAATAAAAATGCCTACAAAACTTGGAATAAAGGGAAACTTCCTGAACTTGGTATATAATACCTATGTGATATCATACATTATGAATATATGATATCAGACATTGGTATCATATATTATAAGTTGGTATCACACAGTGTAGTAAGAGGTGAGACACTGGCTTCCTAAAATAAGACAAAGCATATTTTCCTCTCCTATTCAAAATTATTCTTAAACTCCCGGCTGGTATAGTAAGACAATAAAAGTCATAACATTTTTTCAGATAGGAAAGAAAGAAATGAGTATTTTGGTGAAGGACATGATAGACTATGTACTAAATCCTATAATATTTGCATATAAACTACTGAAATGAATAATAGAGTATAAAAATGTCACAGCAAATAAGATATAGAAAATGCAATTGCTTTCTTATCTAGAAGCAATGAGCAATTTAAATTTGAAATTAAAATTTAAAACAATGCCATTTATAATAGCACAAAAAATTAAATACATAGGTAGAAGTTGAACAAGAACTGTATTTAAAAACTGAAAAACACTTTAAAATAAAACATAATAAATAAAATTACATTAAAAATATTACTGTTCATAGATGATATTCAAAATTATTGAGATATGAATTATTCCTATTTGATCTATAGGTTCAATGCAATTTTAATCAAAATCCAAGCATTTTATTAAAGAAAATTAATATCATGATTATAATATTTGCATGATAAACCAAAACAAAAAGAATTAGCAAATATGATAAGAATAATAAAGATAATTGCCATTAATTTCAGAACTTACCATTAAAGCTACTAATCAAGATACCACAGCACTGACAAATGCATGCATACATCAATATATTTGTGGAACATAATTGATCCCATAACTAAATCCATATACATACAGTCAATTAATATTCCTTTGGAACACAATGGCAACTCAATATACAGATGTTTCAAGAAATGGAGCTGTAGTGATTGAATATCCAATTGTAAAAAAAAACTAGACACAATGTCTGGACACAAAAAATCAGTAAAATAGAACATAAGCCTAATGTACAAAGGAAGTCATAAAAGTTTTAGAAGAAAACAAACCTGTATGATCTCAACACCAAAAGCACAACAAATATATGATGCATTAATCAATTAGAATTTATTAAAATCTCCATTTTCACATTTGTTTAAGACACTGTTACAAGAATGAAAAGGCAAGGTTATGAAAAAAATACTTGTGAACCTACACCTGATAATGGTCTCATATCCAAAATACATGACTGCCAAATTCAATAAAAAATTAAAAAGCAAGAAAAATATCTTACTAGGTATCATATTTTTAAAGTTCAGATGGTAAGGAGGCATATGAAGTGATGCTCAATGTCTTTTGGTTTTAGACACATGCAAATTCTTGTAACAATGAGATAACAACTGCATGCCTGTGAGATTAACGAAATGCATAAAAATAAAGTATACCAATTGCTGTAGAGGCTACAAAACACTGAAGTTCACTCATTGTTGGCAGGGATACAAATGGTGCAGCAACTTCAGAAGACAGTGAAATAATTGCTTATAAATCTAAATGTAGTCTTATTATTCAATCTATCAATAATGCTCCTAGACACCAAACTGAATTCAAAATTTATGTTCATAGAAAAACCATTCAACAAATATTTGTGGAGGCTGTTTTAATAATTAAAAACCCAGAGACAGAAAAGATGGTGGACTGGTAAGCAGCAGGATATGCAGCCTTTCTGAGAGAGACAGCTCAGATGCTAAAATAAAACATCCTAGAGCGATCCGGACAGAGGGAGATGGGTTTGCTCAACCCAGGAAAAAACTAAAGGGAAACGAGCTGCCCAATATGAAGTCTCAGGGCTACCACTAGTGAAGCTAAGATAAGCTATCACAGTGCTCTTGCTGAGCCGCATGAATCCGTGCCCAAGACCTGCCTGAGCTCCCAAACCTGCACCGATGTGACTGGCTTGAGCAGCCCCATGCACAACTCACCCTGAGCCGCCATGAACTCCTGCTGCAGATGCACTGAAGTCGGAATTCGGGGAGCCCAACAGAGAATAGAGCCAGAGAGGGACCAGCATTACCCGGCAGTTAGTGCTGGGAATAAGACTCTCCCATGGGAAAGGGGCGACCAACTGGACAACATGTTCCCAACTGGGAACAGCAATGATTTCAGTTGGTTGCTCCCATCCCAGAGCAGATTGGTGGGGAGTGTGACCTAATAAGTTGTCCCAAACTGATTCCTTACTCACAGCACATACTGATGCAGTGAAGGCCTCAAAAGTTGACTGGCCCAGAGGGGAGGGGCCAGCATACACTGCCCCTGCTTGCACATTAGTGACTGAAAGGGGACTTGAGAGAGTAGAAACCCCTAGCCTGCCTGCTCCAGAAGAACCGTAACCAACAAGGAAAGGGGCTGGGAACTACGCTATACACTTGCATGGAAGGAACCAAAAACATGACAAGAGAAAGAAATAAGAAAAAGCCCCTAGCCCCCAACCCTGAGAATATTGATCCAAGAGAGGTAAATACAAAAGAAATTGAGGGTAGCAAACATACAACATCAAACACAGCATCAGTGGACATAAAGGTATCTCTTCGGGACCTTGTAAAAGAGCTCAAAACTGAAATATTAATACAAGTTAAGCAAGATATAAGTAGATTAATAAAAGAAATGCTAAACATCTCACCAGAAGACACAGATGGGAGAATGGAGGAACACAAAAGAAGGAGAGAAACATTCAGTGAAGAATATAAAGAAAACCTAGAATAGAAGAAGCAAATTTAAAGAGATTACCAGGAAACTAAACTCCATTGAAAGCTGGCAAAACTGCTTGAAAGAAACTAAGGATAGACTACCCAAACTTGAAGACAGGTTTGCAATGTGTGATCATGAAAGAAAAGATCTCTTAAAAATAACAAGGAAACAGGCAGTAAAAATACAAAGGCTAGGAGACAACAAGAGGATCTAAAACCTAAGAATAAAACATATGAATCAAGAAGCAAGAGTCAAAACAAAGGAATTACAAAGGTTATTCACAGAAATTATTAAGGAAAACTTCTCAAGCATAACAAAAGGAAATGATATGCAGATGTATGAAGCATACAGAACTCCAGCCACCTACAACCAAAACAGAGCTATACCCAGACACATAATAATCAAGATACCAGAAATTCAATATAAGAACAGAATATTAAAAGCCATCAGAGAAAAGGAACAGATCACCTATAAAGGAAAACCCATCAAAATCATGGCAGACTTCTCGACACAGACCATCAAATCAAGAAGAGCTTGCAGAGAAGTAATTCAAGCCCTGAAAGAAAATAACCTCCAGCCAAGATTGAGGTACCCTGCAAAATTGTCTCTAGAAATTAATGGAGAAACAAGATGCTTCTATGAAAAAGAGGAACTGGGGGAATTTGTGACCACCAATCCAACCGTACAGAGAATACTGAAGGACATTCGAGAGAGAGAGAGAGAGAGAGAGAGAGAGAGAGAGAGAGAGAGAGAGAAAGAATACAAGGATTTCAGGAACAGTGGTAGAGAGGCCTCAATGAATGGGGCAGACAGTTGAATGAAAGAGAAAAATAGACAACCAATGGCACAAACATAGCATAGCATAAATGAGGCAGAGAAGGTTGTCTATAATCTCTAACATAGATGGCCTTGGTATACTAACAAAAAGAAACACAGGCAGAGTAGATCAGGAGATAGGGTCCATCAAGAAGCTCTATATTGGAACCATAATTAACCTGAAAGAGGGTTTATGGACAGAAAGTCAGATATGAGAAAACAATGCTCTATGTGACAGGGAACCAGAGAGAAAGAGGGGCAACTCAGCCAGCGCCTGCAGATAGGTTGAAAAGAGGGGATACTTTTGTGCAGTAGAGAACTACTCAACTATAATGAAGGAAAACCTTGAGGCTTTTATAGGTAAAGGAATACAATTTGAGATCAAGTCCAGGAGTCAGAAGGTTCAGAACCAGTTATGATAAATAGTAGGTTGCTCCTCAAATCTAAAAATTGAGGGAGTTAGCGGGACGCAAAATGGGCAGTGCACCTTGTGCTGGCAAAAGAGGAGGAATTGTCTAAAAAAGGAAAGCAGAGGATATTGTTAATAGGGTAACAAGATTTAAAATCTACATTATTCCCACCACTCTGTTTAGATGGATTATATTCTGCTCCAGTTTATCTATTTACACCAGATTTGAGGGCACAGACAGCTATCCCAAAAATAACAGGATATGTTATGGTAATCATCCTTAATATTCTATTAGTCTGAAGCCCTGTGTAACTTACACTGTCCTATGATGACTGATCTTATTTGCATCTGGTTTGTTAGATTGCTGTTTTGACTGATTTTATTCGAATCTGTTGTGATTGATAGTATCAAGTCTAAGAATATAGGCCAACTACACTGAAGATGACAAGATTCACTAGGATACCCATTCTGGTTTTATTATTACTTGCTTTTGAAGTCTTATAATGTCTCCAATGTTTTGTTTTTATTAATACTGTTATATAGTGCTGAGACATCATAGTAACCATTGTAGCTCACCTTGTATTGCGGTTTTATGTGACTTTTTCATTTTATGTTTTTCTAGGAATTTGTTTTGTTTTGTTTTGCTTTGTTTTGTTTTCCCCTCTAATACAGAAAGGATAGATCTACATGTAGAGAGTCACGCATGCGTAGAACTTACAAACACTTTATGAGAACCAATTATATAACACATGATGAAATGAACAACTCCTTTGAAGAAAAGAGACACTAAAGTACACAGTGCTGATTTCGTAGCATCATGATATGAAATCCAGCAATACTGTCACTCTTTGTTCAGAGTGATTTTAGCCTGTTTTGTTTTATTATTTACATTCAACACACATGAAGGTATGGACAGCTGTTTGAATGAGAGACACTATGACAGCCATTGTTGGCTTCCCTATTGTTTGGTCTTGAAGACCTGAAATGCCTTCCTCATCCTGTTCAGATCAGTTCCATACTATGTTGTTTCGTGTGAATTCTCTGTATGTGAAGATATGGACAACTATTTGGAAGAAAACAAGAGTCAATATGATAGATAGTGAAGATCTCTGATTGTCTTGTTTGAAATTTATGTCTCTTACATTGCTTTCTTGGGTTCTGTTTTGTTGTGTTTAATTTTACCCTCTTTAAAATAAAAAAAAAAATTAACCACCCTGGAAAACTACCAAGATGCCCTTCATTAGATTAGCAATCCATAGTGTACACGTACAGTGAATACTATTCAGTTATAAAAAGGAATATACAGTTAAGTCATACAAGACCAAATGAATCTTAAATACATACTGCTAAGTGAAAGAATTCAATCTGAAAATACTGTGTACTCTATGATTTCACTTATATGAAGCTCTAGCAAAAATGAAACTAGAAATTTTAAATAAATCAGTTTTGGACATGGGTTTAGAATTGTGGTGGGAATGAGTGAAGCACCGGGGGATTCCTGAGGTGGGGAAACTGCAGCGTACCTCAGTTCATGAAGCCAATTTTCTTTTCAATTCTGGTTGTGAACCAAATTGCACAAGAATTGAATCAAATTTCTCCATAAGGTTAACACTGAACCTAACCATTGAATTTTACTCATTATTCATCCAACTCAGTTTGCAACCAGAATTGTGGAAAGAACCAAGTTCGTGAACCAAAGTACTGCTGTAGTCTGGATGATACAGTGATGGTAAACTCTACCACAAGAATGAATTTAGCATGCAAATTTTATGAATTCCAAACTGGAACATATAACCCATATTGAGGAGAATGTCAGATCTAATTAGAAGAAGATTCTGCGTAATACCTAACCAAAACTCATCAAAACTATCAAGGGTATGAAAACGAAACAAAGTCTGGGAAGTATGCAAAATCCAGAAGATGATATAAAGATATAATAACCAAATGTAATGAGGTACCCTGGGTGAGATTCTGTAACAGAAAATCTGTCTACTGTGAGGAAAAAGAAATTAAGGGGATGTTAGTAAGATACGGACTCAGTTAATAATATACAAATGTACTATATCAATATCCGTTAGGAGAAACTGGGTGTGGAGAATATGGGAGCTCTATATTTTCTTTACAGTTCTTTTTGTAAACCCACTATTAGGAATAAAAACACTTCATGTAAAAATGAAAATCATACAATATCATATCTCAGATTTAATAAATAAATTGTAATATTAAAAAAACAACAAAATGAAAGTTGACACACACCTGCAATCTCAGCATGTGGGAGGCTGCAGCAGAATTTCTGTGACTTTGAGGCTAGCATGGGCTACATAGTGAGTTCTAGGCCACCTTGGACTACCAAATGAAACTCTGCCTCAAAAAAGGCCAGAAATAAAGAAGGAAAGAAAGAGAGAGAGAGAGAGAGAGAGAGAGAGAGAGAGAGAGAGAGAGAGAGAGGAAAGAAGAAAGAAAGAAAGAAAGAAAGAAAGAAAGAAAGAAAGAAAGAAAGAAAGAAAGATCGTTCTGAGGTGATAGTGGTGGCATAGTTCCAATGAGTTGAATTCAAACACTATTTCTTTTATGGAAAAAAAACACCTTACTGATTGATGTTATAGTTTAGATCTGAAATTTCTCCCAAAGCCTCCTGTGTTGAAAACTTGATGATCAGTACAACAATGTTCAGAGGCGGGGCATTTGGGAAGGAATTAAATCATGGGACTCTGATTTCACTGATTGATTAACTGATCAATAGGCTTAAAATTTGATGGAAAGAGACAGAAACTAGTTGAAGGGATCCTGGTGACATGTTCTTGGGGACTATAGCTTGTGCTGGTCCCTACCCCTTTCTCTTTTGCTCTGCCTCTCTCTTTTCTTCCCTCAGGTCTTTAATTGTAAGTATTTTCTTCTGCACAGTGTTTCTACCTTAGCATGATCTTAAAAGCAATAGAGCCAACAGACATGGACTAAAACCTCTGAAAGAGTGAGAAAATAAATTCTTCCTCGTTGGTTTTTCTCAGGAATTTTTTTTTTTTTGCAGCAATGGAAAGCTACCACTGGTTTTAAATCTAACTTACAAAGCAATTTTCTTTGTTTAGAAAGTTAGAAAAATTACTATAGTAATATATATCTTACTCCCATTTCATGTTTGTGCCTATCATGTTTTGGGTAAACTGCTGATATAGACAACATACTCAAAATATGGGATTTGAAGTAGACATTTCTCTACAAAGACACACAAATGGTCACAAGTATATAAAAAGGTGTTCAGTGTCACTAGTATCTTGGGGAATGACAATCAAAACTGCAGTTAAATATACCCACACATTGGTGAGGATGACTACCATAAAACACTAATAAATGAAAAAACTTGGATGAGGGTATAGAGCAACTTGAACTCTTGCAGGCTGTTGATGGGAAAACAAAATGGTGTGACTACACTGGAAAACAAAACTACTCTGGAATTTCCTAACAACAAACACGTAGAAGCAGGGGGTTTAGCTCAATGGTACAGCGACTCCCTGGCAAGCATGAGGTTGTGAGTCTGATTCTCAGTATCAATAATAATAATCAACAAACAACAAAAAAGAAGCTATTTACACTCTTCAAGAAAAAAAATTTACAAAGTGAGCTCAAGGCCAGCCTGAACTGCAGAGTGAGACTCAGTCTCAAAAATAAATAAACATTACAATAAATAGAAAACTAAAAATAGAATTTCCATATTAAGTTGTAATTTTACTTCTTGGTATTTGGCCAAAAGAATTGGTCAGACTCTTAAAGAAGTACACTGATTGCAACAGTATTCACAACAGCCAAGATGTAAATAAGTAAGTCAACAGATGAATGATTAAATCATATGTTGTATGTATACAATGGACTACTGGTCTTTAAAGAAAAGGAAAGGAAATCCTTCAGTGTTGGGCAACATGGATGAACCCTGAAGATATTTTTCTCAGTGAAGTCAGACAAGCATATAAAGACAAATAGAGCATTATTCCACTTGAATGAGTTCTCTAACAGCTGATCTCAAATAAGCAGAGAATAAAATTTTAGGAGTCAAAGATGGGAAAAACGAGGAATTGCTTACTACTGGTTTTAAAGTTTTGGTTATGCCAGATAAATAATCTGCACTACATTACAACAGTTGTACTACATTTCAATGTGCTACAGTAATGAACACTACTGTATTGTACATTTGTTTTGCAGGTAAATTTTAATTTAAGTGTTCTTATCACAATAAACTAATTTTTGCAAAGGAAAAAACATACTTTGTGTCACTTTTGTGCACAATTAATTGATGAAAAAATTTTAAAAGAAATATACACAATCATATCCATATATATATATATATATGATTTAATGCATACATATGCATTTAAACATGTATTTTAATGCATGTTTTAAGTACAACTTTCAGAGCCTGAATGAACTGTGTAAATGTTTGGAATAAAAGAACTCTTTTTAAAGTAGTATAAATTTCACTTTTTGGTATGGTACCTTTGTGCATGGTTCATCAAATATTTCTTGTTCTCTTTCTAGATAACTAGTAATATTACATTTTCCTGCTTCCCTCTGGAAGTTTATATGGTCACATGACTTGTATTGACCAATAAAACTTAAACCAAAATAATTGTATAACTTCTATTTGGAAACATGAGAAGTTAATATGAACTTTCCTGTATAGAATGTTTCTGCTGTTGCATTCATGGAAGTATAACCAGACACTGACTGTATTTCAAACTGAGTCTCTGTCTAGAGGTCCAGATTTCATACTGGGAATATCAGCTACTTTATGGAGTACAAATGTTGCGAAAAAGAAGTAAAAGACATCATTGTATCTGAGAAATTTTAAGGTTTGCTTGTTATGGGGCATAAGCTAGTATATTCTTATACATTTGATATATTTTTTTTTTTAAGTATGGATCATGGGGAGGCACTAAGATGGTAGAGTGTTAAGCAGCAGAGAAAGAGCCTCTCTGAGAGTTGCCATCCAGATACAGGAATATAATTATGTGAGGAAGACAAGAGGGAGGTCCTCTGGACTCAGGAAGGATCTGTGGTGCAAACTGAAGCCCATGGAGAGAGCTAAGGGAGAAACTTCAATTAAGAGGAAGGTAGCTAGTGACATCTTCTCCCTGAGATGGGACACACTGCACAAGAAGAGCAGCTCAGAGCTGGGGACACGTGGTGACTGCTGGTGACCACAGAGGCCTCCACAGAGAGACACAGTACTGGAAGTGGGCAGTGGACATGAAGGACTGACATTGACTAAGGATCATATTAAATATAGTGCCACAGTGCCAAAGAACCAGGGGCTGGGCCAACCAGGCAGGAACTTCGCATCCCTACAAATTCAAAAGGTAGTATCTTGCAACAGACTCAAAACCCAAAACCCACTTACACCTGGAAGTTACTTCAGAGAAGTAGTGATTTCCTAAGAATTTTAAATACTAGTAATAAAGAAATGCCACCATGGGCAATTTATAAGCATCACATCAGGAATTAAACTAAGAAAAGAAAATGAGAAGACACTTAAACAAAATATAACCCCAGACATTCAATTTGGCAAAGGCAAACACAGACATAATGAGGTGACATAATTTGAAAGTTAGCCACCTGGCCTCTCCAAAATGGTAGCAAAAAAGCAAATTAATGAGGCTCTAAAAAATCAGAAATAATTTCTCAGATAACTACCGAGGTGGTATCCACAATGAAAAATATGTTTACTGACTCTAGAGCTGATAATGACCGAAAAAAAAAATCAGGTGATATTATGAAAATTATGGAAGCCATTAATGCTCAGCATAGGAAAAAAATGGAATCCATAAAGCAAATTCAAGCAGATATCCAGGAGCATAAAAATAACACTGAAAGCATTCACTGCAGATTAAGCCAATGTAAGGACAAGAACTCGGATATAGAAGATTGGCTTGCAGTTAGCAGTCATGAGAAAAAAGATTCCTGAGAAATAGCAAAGAACTTTGAGAAATCAATCCAGCATCTGCTAGATGACACAAAGAAAAGTAACTTAAGATTGGGTGGAGTCATTGAGAAAGATACACAAATGATATATAAAAACAAAAACTGTAGACACCATGGCTGAAAACTCTAATAGGGAAAATGAATTTGTCATAAGTATGCCATATAAAATTCTAATTAACTTCAATCAAAAATAACCTATAGTCAGGCATGTCATAATCAAGATTCCAGAAATTCATCATAAGAATAATATATTAAAAGCTGTTAGAGAAAAGAAACAAATCACCTGTAAAGGAAAGTCCATCATAATCATAGCTTACTTCTCAACACAAATCTTCACGTCAAGGAGAGCATGGAGTGAAGTATTTCAAGTTCTAAAGAAAATAGTCTTCAACCCAGTTTGATATGTCCAGCAAAATTCTTCCCAAACTGATGGAGAAATAAGATACTTCCATGACAATGCACATCCAAGGAAATTTATGATCACAAAACCACCAGTCCAAAATGTTTTGCAGGACATCATAGAAACAGATAAAAAGAACTACAACTCCAAGAATCCCAACAGAAGAAACACACCAGGCAAGGCAAACAGTTAAACAGTGGAAGTGAAAGAAAAGGGGAAGTTGACTAGAAGAAAGTAATGTGACAATGATGAGTCAATCAATACATATCAATAACCATCAAAGTTAATGGTCTCAATTCATCAATCAAAAGACACCGACTGGTAAAATGGATCAAGAAGCAAGATCCAACAGTATGTTACATACAAGAAACACATTTAATTCAAAATGAAATTCATAGGCTGACAGTTGAAGGATCGAAAGCAATACCCCATGTGACAGGAACCAAAAACAAAAAAAGCAGGGGTAGACATTCTATTTGCAGACAAAGTAAATTTCAATCCAAGGCTATTTAAGAGAAATAAAGAAGATCACTATATCCTTGTAAACAGAACAGTCAGGAGGCAGATATAACTATCATAAATTTACATGCAACAAATCCGGTGCACTCAACTACAAGTACTTTGCAAACTTGTATTCTAACAAGATGGAAAATTCATAAGAAATGGACAGATTCCTAGATATATAAGAATTATCAAAGGCAAATGAAGAAGACAGCAAAATTTTATATAGCACAAAATCAATCAATGAAATCAAAGATAAATTAAAAACCTACCAAGAAAGAAAAGCCCAGGCTCTCACAGATTCATTGCTGCATACTACAAAAAATGTAGACAACACCTTAACACCACAATTTCTCAAACTTTCGAAATTGAAAGAAAAACAATACTCTCAAATTCACTCCTGGAAACAAGCATTTTCTGATTGAAAAAAAAGAAAACTGCAGAAGGCCCAACTAAGAAAGATAAACTACAGGCCAATATCCTTAATGAACATAGACCAAAAAAATCCTCCATAAGATACTGGCAAGCAGAATGCCAAAAAACCATTGAGAAGATGATACACCATGACCAAGAAGGATTCATCCCAAGGATGAAAGTGGCTCAACACAGATAAATCAATAAATGTAATACATCATATATATTATCAGAGCCAAGGACAAAATCCGTATGATCGTCCCAATAGATGCAGAAAAAGCTTTTGACAAAATCCAGTACTCATTCATGATAAAAATCCTAGATAAAATTGAAATAGAAAAATAAAATTAGAATAGATCATCTTTATTTCAATCTGATTAAACCCATCTATGACAAACCAACAGCCAATATCATACTAAATGGACAAAAACTGAAAGCGTTCACTGTAAGATCAGGAACAAGACAAGGATGTCCACTGTCTCCACTCTTGTTCAACACAGTCCTGAAAACATTATTCAATACAGTAAGAGAATGGAATGAAATAAAACAAATAGCAACAGGAAAGCAAGGAGTTAATTTATCATTACTTGAAGATGATATGATACTCTACATACAAGACCCCAAGTCTCCACTAAAAATTGCTATATTTCATAAACAAATTTAGTAGTGTAACTGTGTATAAAGTCAACACTCAAAAATCAGTAGCTTTCCTATACACAAATGACAAACTCACAGAAAGAGAAATCAGAGACACAAAACTTTTCACAATAGCAACCAAACAATGAAATACCTAGAAATCAATCTAACAAAGGATATGAAAGACCTCTACATTGAAAACTATAGATCTCTGAAAAAGGAGATTGAACAGGATATCAGAAAATAGAAATATAAACATTGCTTTTGGTATAAAGAATCAATATAATGAAAATGGCCATACTTCCAAAACTATCATAGATTTAATGCAATTCTAATCAAAATTCCAACAGCGTATCTCATTTAATAAGAGAAAACAATCCTAAAATTCATTTGGAGCCAGATGAAACCTAGAATAGCAAAGGCAATTCTAAGCAACAAAAGCAAGGCAGGACGCATCACAATCCCCGACTTGAAATTATACTGTAAAGCTACAATGATTAAAAAAAAAAAAAGACCTGAAGATCAAAGGAACAAATTAGAAGATGCCAAAAAAAATATGGCAGCTATACTCAACTACCTTATCTTTGACAAAGGTGTAAAACATTCACTGAAAGAAAGATATCTTTTTAATAAATTCGGCTCTGAACACACCAAAGATTAAGAATTGGACCGATATCTTTCCTCACGCACTAAATTAAATTTTAAAAGAATCAAGATCTAAATATTAAAACAGAAACAATAAATATGCTGGAAGATAGAATAGGTAAAACTTTTGAAATCATTGGTTAAACCTGGATTGCACAGGAACTATCACGAAGAATCAACAACAGGAGTCTCATCTCATTAATTAGCTTTTGCACAGAATGAGAAAACACCAGCAGAGCAAAGAGACAACCCACCATTTGGAGAAAATTTTTGCCAGTTTTCAAAGAATTATTATCAAGAACATATAAAGAACTTAAAAAATATCAGATCTCCCAATCCAAAACCAGGCAACTGAGATGTATATACACTTCAGAAATTAAGAAATACAAATAGCAAATAAATATATTTAAAATTGTTCATTATCATTGATTATTTGAGAAATGAAAATTAAAACAATGCAGAGATTCCACCTCATCCCAGAAAGAATTGTTATTATCAGGAAATCAATAAAGAACAAATGCTAGTGTTACTATGGGAGAAAGGAACACTTCTCCTCTGTTGATGGGAGTATAGTCTATCACAGTCACTGGAAATCAGTGTGGAAGGATATGCCTCAAAAAACTAGGACCAGAGGTTCCATTTGACCCTGCTATTCTCCTGCTGGCTATCTTCCCAGAAGATTTAAAAACAGCATACCATAGTAATATATATATATATATATATATATATATATATATATATATATATATATATATGTTTATAGCAGTATAGTACAGTTTGTAGCAGTAATAGCTAGAGTTGGATACAGCCTAAATTCCCACCAACCAAAAAAGGATAAAAAAGTTGTAGTCTTTTTACACAATGGAGTGCTACTCAGCCACAAAGAAGGATAAACTGGAGACTTTTATCAGTAAATGGATATAATTCAAGACCATACTCATAAGTAAAGTAAATCAGGTGCACATGTGTAAATATCATATTTTAACCCCAGTGTGAGAAGCTGAAAGAGTAAATAAGATCCAAAATGTACAATAGATATAAAATAGGAAGAAACTGTTCAAAAAGAAAGAGGAAGTGGGGTAGGGAAAGGAGAAAAGAAGGAAAGTGAAAGCTTAGACACACACACACATGCACATGCACAATATGATTAAGATAGTTACACTACTAATTTCTATCAGTTCATTGAAAAGAAAGTTTTGTGCTAATACTGTTTGAACAATTAATTGCCTATATTATGTACTCTGAGAAACTAATTGAAAGATAAAAATACACAATGTATTAATCCTTGTTACCCTCTTTTTATCTTGCTTTGAAATTTCATTTTTTCTTCTAAATATATTTTTCTTCTAAAAATAAAAATAAACATATGAATTGTATTTTCCATAGTGATACGCAAATGATAGGATGTTAAATATTGAATGCATATAAATGGACATGCAATGATTAGATACGCTCTTTTACTTGAAAAATATTTCATCAGATTGGAGGACATGTAACTGTCATCTGTCAACAAGTTGTCACTTTGATCATATAAAAGAAGCTACTTTTTTGAATTCCTTTAATTTAAAATGCTTAATTATTAATGTTACCCAGAACCCTATCTCCCATGCTCAGTTATGACACCAATCAAAAACTTTAAAAATTATACAGATCAAAAATAGATATTATGGTAATTTGACAGCTGAAGGCATCTAACTGTTTGAAGACTGATAAAAGTTCAAAAAGTTGGTAAGTATTATTGAAGAAGGAATCATTTCTGCAATAATTCTAGCACTCCTAGAAGGGAATATACATTGCCATTTGCAAAGTTGATATGCCAATATAAATTACATTCAAACGAAAAAAGATAATAGGGGATGAAAATATGTTTTCCTAGTCTTTTCACTATCAGATGGGCCCATGTGACAAGATTTAACCCACAGCAATGTGAGTGAAGCTGATCCTATTTTCATGTGGTCCTGCATAGCCAAAGCTTGATTTTATACTGTCTGTTCTCAGCTCTGTAATCAAGAAGACTCAGGCTCCAGGCAGGGCAGGTGAAGGATGGAAACATTCTTGTCAGTGTGTCACCTTCTCTTGTGGTCCCTTACACTTTGCTGACACCCTAGTGAATTGCCACTTTATGAAGCATTTCCTGACTTATACTAATTTAAATATGCCATCTGTTTCTTACTAGGCCTCTGAATGATGGAATCAGACCAGGTCCCAGAGTGATATGTAGGGGGCAAAAACCTGATATATGATAAATATGGGACCTCAGGAAGAAATCAGTCTCACGAATTAAGCTATTGAGATTTGAGTTTGTTTGTTTGTTAAGACTATTATCCTAACCAATCCTGAAAAACACACTTAGCAGACTAGATAGTGATACCTATATGCCCACTTTTCAAATCAGTCTTCCCAGGAGAAAATGGTAAGAGACTGGGCAGGAAAAGAAGAAAAGCCAAAATAACAATGTAAGGATTTCATTATTCTGCCCTGTAAATGCTATCTCAGAGTTTGCCTTATATTAAAACCATAGAGCTTGACTTTCACACTGAATATTCATTGACAGTAGTAAAATTTTTGCCACATTTCTGCATATGGACAACTCCATGTGTCCTTTTCAGAAATGTTCAAAGTCAGGCAAAAGTGAAAGTACCCTAGAGAAGTTTTATAGACCCTTATCAGTGTCCACTGGAACAAATATATCTCACTCAACACTAGCTATAGTCCAACTCACATAATTAGGAAGATGAATATCAGTGAATGTATTTATAAAGAATAAAAATAAATTTAAAATATATGCTCTCAGGGGATATAGCTCAGCAGTACAGTGCCTGCCTGGCAAGTATGAGATCATGAGTGCTTTTTGCCAGGTGTGGTGGTGTACACCTATAATCCCAGCACTCGAGAGCTAAAGCTGGGGAATCATTGTGTGTTTGAGACCAGCCTGGGCTACAAATTGAGCTCAAGGGCAGCCTGAACTGTGTAATCATACCCTGTCTCAAAAAGACACACACACACACACACACACACACATATATATATATACACATATACATATATGTATATATATAGTCTAAATATAAAAAATTGTAAATACAAGTTTTACACAAATTTCAATTTTAAGTCACATGTGTTAGGAAGAATTCCTGGTTAAATTTCCTTCTTATACTTTATTCATTCTAAATATTGATGGAAAACCAGTATCTGATGCAATGTAAGTAAGAAATCTTATTCATTTAAAAATTATTTATTATGAGACTACTAAATTTCCATGGGGAAGACAACAATAAATATAACAAATAATAGTTCCTCCAACAGTATACATTCTAATGATGAAGCTAGAAAAAAATGAGCTATATTACTATCAGGTAGTAAAACAGAATGTTTTAAAGAAAATGTCAGCAGGATAAGGGAATAATGAGTGGGGAAAAGGAAGTCATTTGAGTCAATGAGATCATAGTAGGCCTCTCTGATCAAGTCTTAAAGACCACAGTGAGTTGAAGGAATAAGCCTTGAAACTATCGGAAGACTGGTATTAAAGAAAGGGGATACCCCAATTTAAGGTCCCAGAGCCTCAGACTGTTCCATTGTGCTCAAGAGACAATGTAAGCCAGGGTTCTGGTCATCGTTAATTGACTAAGGAAGAGAATGTTGCAATATTCAATTAGACAAGCAGATCAGCTCAGACCACACAGGGCAAAGTAAGTTCATGTGTGTTGTTGCTGTTGCCATTACTGTGGCTTTGCTTTTATTTTTGATGTAGTGCTAAGTCATTAAAAGATCATGAACACATGAGTACCACTAACTGATTCAAGGCAGGAATAAATAGAAGACACTGAATTTAGTCTTTTATTGTGAAAAGCTAGACAACTCTATATAATGTATGAAACCAATGATTTCACACACATTGGGCAATGGGTAAAAAAATTGCAGTCCCTGAAAGAATGAAAAAACGATTTGAGGCCTATAATTGCATCAATTTCTTAAATCAATATCTAGATGTTGTGACAGGGAAAGGCAATACAAACAGAGCATGGCAGTTTCACAGGGGTCAAAAGATGAAGATGAGAATTCAAGGAGGCTTAAATAGCTAGGCAGAATCCTAGCAAGGAAAAATAAGTAGAAATACATTGATCAAGGTCTATAGGAGGGTTTCTTAAGTTTTCACTGAGTGCTAGAATTTATGAGTACATAGTGTATAACTCCACAAGGCGCTTGGCTAAAAATATGACAAAATTTACAAAATTTTTAAAAAGATCTCACACACAAAAAAAGTTTCATAGTCATCTACCTAGGCAGTAAAGTCCTGAGTGATCAGCCAGACCATTTGTTACCAATTTCACGGGAGTCACACCTCACAAGTATGGATTAATTAAGGTGGTAGTGAAATTTACCTCACACACAAGCTACCACACTCTAAAGTGGGCCTCAAACTATTAAAATTTATCCAATATAATTTAGTTGTAAAAATTAACTGCCAAAACAGTAGTGTAGAATTCAAAAGATCCAGCCTCCAATTAAAATACTTCAGACATGCCTAAAAACTAGAAAAAAGGAGCTGTAACCAAGTAGTGGGGAAATATATCAACTGAAAAAGATACAAAAGTGACAAAAAATGATGACTATTACCTTAATTGTGGGCAGGCATTTAATTTAAAAGCAAAAGATAGAGAGAAATAGACAATATTTTAATAATGGAACCTCTACTGATTAAAACAATATCAGATGTGAAAATATCACTGGGTGGGAGAAACAGTAATTTAGATACTGCTGAATAAAATTATTGGTGAACTTGAACATCCTGCAATAAATTCAAAGCAAAATGAAAGACAGAGAAGACTACAGAGTGAAAAGAATAGGCGAACCTTTAAAATTGGTGGCTGAAAATATTTCAAATTTGATCAAAATTAGTAAGAGGAAATGAAGAAAAAGTTATTAGAAACAGGATTTCCAAAGTGTCTTTAATTTTTTTTTCTCATTTTTTTCACCTTGGGTCATTCACATTCTGTTTTAAATCTACTTAAGTTAGTTTCCTTACTGGAAGTTAAAATGTTATCTAGTTTGATTTTTAAGAAATAATAAATTGAGATGAAATTGAGATGGCATTTGGACAGCATTCCCTTCTTGAAATCAAGTAAAACTTTATTACTGACTGACATTTTGTGCCTACAACCCTAAGAATATTTTTGGTATAGTCTGAAACAATTGAAGAAATCATTTTTTAATCTACTTTCAAGGCCGAGGTAAGCTAAAATAAGAAAGTCAAAAGGTTTATATTGTCAATTCTCACACCAAAAGATAGGCAAAATTCTCAGGTTTTTACATTACAAAGAAAATCTTGCCAAGAAATGATTTAAAAAACACATTCTGTTTTTTCTATCATCCTCACAGAGGACTTTCTCCTTTGTTAGCTGTCATTTTGAAAGGAAGAAACAATGTCTTAAAAGAGAGTAAAATCACACCCTCTCTCACATATACATGCACACAAACAAGCAAGAAATCATCTAGGTTTCCTCCCTGGTGGAGCAAGCTTTATATCCTGAAACACTTAATCAATAATACCTTGGTGACATATTATCATTGTTAACAATTCCATCTGCTCCTCTTTCTTATGTGATAAGTAAAGTCAAAAGTGGCCAAAAGGCAGAAAAAGTGAATGAGTGAAACTTCTCCTAGAGAAGTAAGACGACAGTTGATGTTTTCAGTAACTGAATGAGCATAAAAGGAAATAAGACAGCAGGTAAGAAATGATTGGTAGTGGAAGTGCCAGCTCTTCTCCGACAGAAAGATTCTCTCTCTACCTCCTTTGAGCGTACAAACAAGCAAAGTCTGGACCACATATGACAATAGCTCCGTGACTCAAAATCTCTGCAGTAACTGTGTTGAAAGCCAAGCAGCAACCTGTTTACAATGGCTAGAAATCAGAACCTTAAGGTCCCCCACTATCATTTTTACCTCTGTTTAACACAGGAATAACAAGAGAAAGCCAGATACGCTCTCTAATTACTCAGTTTTAGTTAGGCCGCCTTCAGCTTCCCCATATCAATAAACACTTGCTTCCTCATCTCCCGAAGAGTACCTGCATCTTTCCATATGTTTTCACCAAAAGTATTTCTCACACATTTCTGGTTGCCTTTGGGTTTCTGCCAAACTCAAGTGATGACAGCTCACTCACTATAGTAATTTCTGAGCAAATATTCTTTGTTTTCTTTTGATGGTCATCATTCATTTCTTCAACAGAAATAAACAGATTTGTGCTTTATCTGCCTGAACAATGAAGGTGATAAATCACTATAAAAGCACTGTAATTCTTTATTGTATTTCTTACCTCACTGGTAAGAGTTTCTACCTTATCCTTCTTCCTTTGAATACTTTCTTATCTCCTACATCAGTAACTACATGACTTCTAACCCTATTATAATTTACCTTCAGATTCCCTAAATTTCTTTTTTTTAATCGGTACCAGGGATCGAACTCACGACTGCCTGCTTGTAAGGCAGGTGCTTATGCCGCTGAGCTAAATCCCCAGCAGATTCCCTACATTTCTTTCACATTGCAAATGAATTTATAGATATTCAGCTAGATTCTCAGTGATATGGCATCAGAGGTGTGGCTTCAGCTCCCATAACAGAAGCAATTTTAAGACAAACAAACTTGTACATGCACCAAGTGGGTCTCTTTTTAGTGTTGACCTGGAAACTAAGTTAAAAGCCTTATCACACCATCTAATTTAATTTTCATAAAGATCAAGTGAGAAAGCCCTGCTCAATTCATTAAAATGTGAGTAACAGTGAGAATGGGAAAAGTTTAATAACTTTATATATATGTTCAGGGGAAAGTGAAAGCTAATATTTAAAGTGACTTTTTCTGAACCATAAAGCTGTGTTTGTAATCAATACTTTGTACTAAATATATTGAATATATTCTTGGAAAAGGGGATATTTTGGCTACATGGGCAACACAGTAACATCTTTTCCTAACTTTAGTGAGTGATCTCAGCTTATTATTCTTTAAAAACCTTCTTTCTGGGTAGACTGAAATCTGATAATTGAACGTCAATTTCAGCCTAACATACTCTATTTTCTTTTCATTTAATAGGGATTTAAATCACTCTGATCTGTTTGTAAAAACATACTGTAGCATGCATTATACGGAAAAATATTATTTCAGATGTTTTGATAAGTTAAGGATAAGCTACTTAGCCAAGATTTCCTAGAAAACAGGGCCTGAGGCAAAGCTTCAGGTAAAATAGAGCTTAGGTAATAACCCCAGGGCATCAAGAGGAAGAGAGAAAATCAGTCGATCTGGGAAGAAGTGAAAACGAATACAAAGTGGTACATTATTGAACTGAGCACAGCAGGGCAACTTCAGATGTGAATGGAATCACTGTGTCTCAGAACAGTCTATTAGGAGAAGCAAGGAAGAAGAATCTATTTTCCAGCGTTTTTTTCTTGCTAGTGTAACTCATTGCTCCAGATTTCCAATGAAGGCTTAATGATCCTGAACTTCTGTGCCCCCACAAACTGACTCCTCTAGAGTATCAAGCGGTGGACAAAGGAAGCAGAAAGGATATGGGAAGATACACAAATTGAATCTCATGCAGAAATTCCATGAAATCTGCATTTAAAATGCCTGTCAGTACTATTCATGATTCTCTGTTTTCCAATGAACAATGTCAATGAAGTTTGTACTTTGCAAAATAATACACAAATGATAGAATATATTTAAACAATTATGCTACTACTTCAAAGTAATTCATCCTGTCATCTTTAGGTGTCCATTAGAATTCCATTCATTCATTTAGCACTAGCTCATTGCTAGGCTTCATTCTAGGAAGTAGAATTGGGGTTAAGGGTTTACCTCAGTGGCACAAGCACCTGCCTGGCAAGTGCCAGGTACTGAGTTCAATCCTCAGTACAAAAAAAAAAAATTGTATCACTTCTAGGAAGTAAAACTACAGTGGGAAACAATAACAAAAATGTCTTCCTATGGTTGAGTTCAAACTATTAAAAACATCTACTAATTACTACCACCCAGTAATAAAACTCAAGAGTAAATTAAGATTGTACAATATTCAGATGGAAGAAGGAAACAGTTAATTTAGGTTGATTTTGATCTTAATCTTTAATTATAAGAAAAAACTGCCAAGCTAAAATAGGGTGAAGAGTTGGAAGTAATAATTTTGAAGAGGAGAAAACTGCAAATATGAAGACCTAACTGTAGGAATGCATCTAGAATGTTTGCGAGGGGGAAAACAGAGCTTTTGTAAAATATTCTCTATTTAATGTTCTGCACTAGTTGAGATGTGGAGTTAGAGCTCATGTGGGAAATGATGACTTGCTAGTCCTTAGTATGAGTATTATTGGGGGTAGGAGACAAAGGGAGCAGGTGGTAGAGGGGAGAGTATTTGCATGGTTACCCCTGTGATATAAATGCAAGGAAAATCTCAAACACATATTTGTGGCTCCTAGATGAAAAATTATACTAGTGTAAACCTTGACCAGGCATGAGGTTTTGATAATTCTTATCTGGGGGTTTCAGTGTGTAAAAACTGATACTTTTGTATAAAAAAGAAAATTTTGTTCTTGGTCATATGAATAGTTTTCTGACACAAAATTGTCCTTGTACATGAAAGTGAAACTTTGAAGCAAAATCTTGCTTAGTATTTAAACAAAAAGTGCTTAAACTGGTTGTATTTCTTTCAACATAAATCTTAAATTCAAACGTTTCATGAAAGTCGAACATACCACAGATAAATATATTACAGTTATTTACCTGCAGAGTATTTTGGAGTTTGTTTTGCAAGGTGCTTATCAAGTCTCTTAAGTAGTCTTACAGGAAAAAAGAAGATAATTTAAAAGTAGGAGATTCACTTCTCTATTTTTACAGAAAATCTCATAAATGAATCATACATGATTATGTTTTATATATCAAGATAATACTTTGGTATGATGTTAATACTAGGTGCTGGCAAAGGTGAGATATATTTGGCAGTGCCATCTTCTGATGAAATAAGATAATGTTCCTAGACATCAACGTACAGCAGGCAATTTCAGAAAACCAGTGTTAGTCTAGTACTATCATATTTGCTAGCCTTTATTCTTTAAAAGAAAATAGGGCTAAGAGAAATATTATTTTTCGGTATGTTAATGATAAAATACACCAAAATTTTAAACAGTTAAAAGGTAAAAAATTATAATAGATAAATGTAAAAAAAGGAGATTTTTTTCATAAGCTATGGCACAATGTACGGGTTCGGAAGTTAGAGAGGATTAGTATCTTTTCCTATCGTAAACTAATCAAACCCACAACCTCCCAAATGAGTGAGCAGCAAAGGCTTAAATAAGTGAGACAAGTGGTATGATTTTAGAGCTCTAGAAAGATCAAAACCTTTTAGCAGAATTCAAGATTCTCTAGAGGCTGAAATAAGGAACTTCTCTGGGCTGCCCATATTTATTTGTTTTTCAAACAAGGTAGGGGTTACAGTGGAAAACATGGGAAACTGAGCAGGACCTTAGGAATGGTTCAAGGACTTTTCCAAGTAATAGACTACTTTACTTCAGGAGAACTCTTTTAGGAGAAAGTCTCGAGATTGACTTTCACTACAGGAGTGAAATGCCTGCAGCTACAATCTTTATTTAGTTAATTGGGGTGGGAGTCAGGCATCCTCAGTGACCTTATCCTGTCCTTTGTGGCATCATGGTATCACAGGCCACTACAGGCCTCAGCCAGGATCAGTAACCGATAGAGTTTCACTTACTGTGAGTCTGCTGCCCATTTCCAGACATGGGGTCTAGGCCTTCTACAGACTCATAAATTAAACGTACAAAAGCTGTTGGTTAATTTTAAATCCTGTGCAGAGCTGCTTCATAGTGGTCACCACCATTTTCCAATGTTGTTATTGAGCTGAAAAAAACACAATAAAATATTTAAGAGAAAAACTAGTGACAGTGCCATATTGCATGAGGGATCTGTGTGTTCACCATATTTCATGATCTCTTTTCTACAGAATAGAGTCCTCATTTGTGAAAGATTGTTGAATTTCTGATTATAAAGAGGAAGTCAAAAGAATTAATGTGTGTCATTTCCAATCAACATATTTTGAAAGAAGATGTGTCTCCCTCATACCTATCATGACTTGTACCTAGATGTCCTCCCAAAGCCTCATGTAGTCCCAGGTGAGACTCTGAGGAGGTGATTGCATAGGATATGTACATGTGGACTAAGGGTGTGTGAATATGGTTGATGAGTGTGATAATTGGAGGAGTCCAGTGATTGGCTTAGTTTCATTCTGGGTGTGGGTAAAATGGAGCCCCACTCTGGGTATGAATATCCCCAGTCAATAGACTTATACTGTGTACAAAATACAAAGGGACAGAAGAAAGGCTGCTTGCTGTTTCCTGTTCCTGCCTGTCCTGACAATGGCCTGTTTCTCCACTGCCATGCCCATCTCCTATGCTTCCATTTTCAAGCCAGTTGACTATGAACTGAAACCTCTACAAACTGTAGGAAAAAATGATCAAATGAGAAGGCGAATGAGGGAGAGGAAGAGGAAGGGGAAAAGAATAAAAGAGATGGGAAAAAAAATGGAAACAGAGCTTTTGTAAATAAAAAGAGGTAGAAGGGTTGAAGGGAAGAAAACAGATGGGGAGAAAAGAAGAATTAAGATATACTACATAAAGGAACAAATTCCCTATAGCAAATGTATATAAAAAATGTACCAATAAAATTAAATTTAAAACAAAAACTGAGTCAAAATAAATCTTTCTTCTTTTAACTTGTTGGTGTTGGATATTTTGTCTCCAACGAAGGAAAAGTTAATAAAGTTATACTTGGAGAGAAAAAAGAGAGGAAAATACGTTTTATGAAGCAGACATGTAAGACCAGGTCCTGGGGAAGCAGACACACAAAAGAAAGGAGCCTGAGACCACGCAACTCACCATGGAAGAGGGGCCGCTATAGACAGGGAACAGTTAGACACACACAAAATGGACATGAGTCTTAATCATGTTTGAATCATAATGGGTTTTCAGGCTATTTATTTCAGCAACTGGTTTTACCCTAATACACAAATCTGTATATAGTGAAAGAAAAGAGCTGAGAAATTAATAGTTTTATGCTATGCTGCAAAATATGAATTCTCATATATTTTCACGATTTGTATAACACAGTATTTTTAAAAAAATTTTATTGTATAGATGTGTGTGTGTGTGTGTGTGTGCGTGCGCGCGCGCAGTGCTGGGGATTGAAGTAACGGCCTTTATACTGAGCTGCATCCCTATGCAACCCCTAGTTTTTATTTTGAGATGGAGTCTTGTTAAGTCACTAAGTTGCTGGATTTGAAAGTTTAATCCTCCTGCCTCAGTCTGTGCTGGAACTACAGGCATGAACACCATGCCTGGTTAAACATTCAGCTTTTGTAACTTGTATTTATACATTTTTTATTTATTAGTCACCAAACATAAGTAATCTGCATTATAATCTAAGTACAATGACTTCTATATGTGTAAATATAAAATGCATACACACATCATCTCAAATTTGTGGTTCTACAGGTTTTGGAAATTGTGTACATTTCACCTTTATAATCATCTATTAGCCTAGAAAGTTTCTTATGCTTCTTTCCTGTCATTGCTGCCTTTTCAGACCAATCATTGTTCTGATTTTCATTATCATGGTTAGATTTGCTTACTCTTGAAAGTAATATAATTGAAACCATTAGGTACCCACGAGAATTTTTCTTTTACTTTTTAGAAAATATTTGATTTTGAGAAAAATATTATTTTTATAACAGGGAAAAGAGACTAGGATCTCTTATTCTCGATACCAAAACCTTTGGAAAGAGATACTGGTCCCCTATGTACCAATGTTCACTTTCCTTGGAATCTAAGTCAGATTTTACTAAAATCTTGTTCTCCTGTAATCATTTGAATGGAAACATAGAACACTTACTCCTCCTCCCCCAAAAAGGAAAAGGGGAATAAAAGAGAGAGAAATGGTGATCGAGGGCGTAACTATTTTCCTCTGACATATTTTGAGTGAGTTCTTGATTTAGCTACTGGACACTGAAGATAGTAGCATGTTTTATAAAGATAGTTCTATCTCTTTTAAGTATTGGATAATGAGTCTTAGTTACACAATCCTACTAGCAAGGGGAAATGCTTGGGTAGTGATGAAAATGCAAATTTACTAAACAAATCAGGTATTCTCTATCATCAGAATCTCAAGCTTCATATTCCACTACGTTATTTATCTATGTGGCTCCAACTCATTCTCAAGTGAGACACATTTTATACATACTAAAACAAACAAAAATTATATGATATAATATCAAATATAAAAATTTAAATCTAAAACTATGAGCAACTGGGGTCATCTTTGTAGAAATCTGATTTTCATGCAAATTTATTAATGAGTGAGGATAGAAGACCAGAAATATCCATCTAGCCATATTCTACCATGAGAACTGACAAAAAGCAAATGCCAGTTATAAGCAAGAAACAAAAATAAAGTCAATATGCAAAAATAGCAGATTAAACTCCTCTGTTGGTCCAAGTCTCTGATTCCAATTCATCCCTCACACCTAGTTTTATCTTTGTCTTAAGATCCTAACTAAACTATTCTATTCTTATGATAAAATAACTTTTCCTTATATGAGAACAAATAGGAATATTTGTCTTGCCAACAAAGGTCCAATTAAAACTCCATTACGTTTTCAATGTTATGATCTCATTGAATATTTGTATTATACTAAAATTATAATTTAATTATAATTAAAATTTGAGAGAATTTAGTGACTGAGACTTGGCAGTAATTATAGTGATCAGACTATTTTACTTGAGTATTTGACCTGTTTTTATACCTCTTGAGCTCATCTTCTCTGCCCCACACATTGTGCATTTCAATGTAATATTCTAAATGATTATCAGCACATAAATTAAAGTGTCATAACTCTTACTGTCTGTAGCTTAATCCAAAAGGTTTCCAGTTTATTACTAAAGAGAGCAAATATTTGTGGTTACATTCAATCGGATTCTGATTTCATTAGAGGCCATTTATATTTCCACCCAAAGAAAATGTTTTCTGCATTGTCATCATGAAACCATTCCAAAATATCATGAAACTGCTACATTGTCTTTGTTAAGCTAGACAACTTTTAGATATAGCTCTAGCACTTGTCAATAATATTGCAGAGTTTATGAAAGACAGCAAGTTATTTAGCCTAAAGTATAAAGTATAACTATCTTTTGTCTTGATTCCAGTTGAAACTTCTCAGAGTATTTAAAGTGACTTATGGCCTAGACCAACACCATGAATAATTATTATTTGCCTTCCAAATAAAGGACTTGAATGTAACTTGAAACATCCACTCAAAGCATTGGAAACATCAGATATTATTTCATTTATCTTCTATAGAGAAAAATACTATCATATATAGTACTTTAGGTTGACAATCCATTCTCTTGCAAAGCTTACAGTAAAATATTACTTTCCTGTGTTACTTTTGCAGAAAACTAAACAAAGCCAGTTTGCAGAACTGAAATATCATAGTTTTGTCTCTCTCATCATTGCTTTTGCTCAAGGACCCTAGCAGTTTATTCAATGTATAAATATGTAGCTTCAAAGAAGTAGAATCAAATAGTTGGGGTTAAATCTGCTAAGCTATCTATAGATTCCATACTTTGTTTTTCATCACCATCTGCTGCAATTATCTATCTTCCAATACTAACTACACCAATGGCCTTATTAGTGAACCCGATGGAAGTTTTCCCATATTCTGTCAACTCCTCAGCAGTCTCCTGATTACTTCTCCTCTCCACTCAGTGAACCTCCATCCCTGGCTTTCTAGACCACCAAATACTCCTACATGCTTTTCGCTTTGTTGTTGTCCTTCCTATGTCTTCTTTCTATTTCCTACTTCTGTTTTTCCCTCATAGAGTTGCAGTTTTCAGGATGAAACTCGTGGTTGTCTTTTTTCCCTTATATGCTTTATTCTCTGGATGGATTCAAGTAGCAGAGCACTCTAAAATTCCATATATATTCCAAAGCCTCATTCTTTTGCTCCAGTGAAGTTCTATCTTCTAAGTTTGAGATTTATCTCCTCTCCATCACTATTTGAAGGAATAATAAACAATAAAAGCTTAGCATATCATGTACTGGATTCTTCAAATTTTATCTTAGCTCTCCGTACCTATAGTTCTCCTCATCACAGTTGTTATCAAATAGTTTCCTTAGTAAAACTGTTTTTTACTCATAACTTTTCCCACCAAAATATCAATGTACTAATATATATCAATACATGAATATATCGATACTTCACAAAGTCCTGTGGATTTAATATTCTAAATATACCCAGACTTTTGACCACTTCTTAGCACATTCACCATTACAGTTTAGATCTATAAAGGCTCTGAAAGCCTCATATGTTTGGAAGATGATTGGACCACAGTGGCACTAAGGCTGAGATGTCTTTAAAAGGTAAATTATAGTCAAAGAGGTGGGTTACTGTGCCAGTGACCTGAGGTGCTGTCACCCATTCCTGCTGCACCACTGACCGCTTCCTGGCTGCCACTCTGCTCCATTTAGGCCTTTCCACCACGCCTTCCTGCTGGGGCGTGGCAACAGTGTTCTAAAAACCTGAGCCAACATAAACCCCCTTGCGTTTCAATTGGGGTTTTTGAGGATTCTGTCCCAGTAGGAGGAGAGTGACTAAGATATCTCTTACCACAGAGCAGCTGTGCAATAGCTGTGCGAGCCTGATTGCCTTGAGAGACGCCTGTGGAATTAGGAAAGAACACTTTGGGTATGTCCGGGGCGGGGGGGTCATGGCAGTGTGCGTCTCGGAACTATATTTGGGTTTTGGCTTATGCCTCCTCTGTGGTCTTCCCCTTGCTCCACTACATGGTCACTATGAAAGCCGTAGCTCTGATCCACCATGCCTCATCTGGCATGAGGTTCCAGTTTGGGGGCTCGCCCACCAAGGACTACAACCATTTAAACTGTAAGCTAAAACACACTCCTCCTCCTTTAAAGTGTGGGTATTAGATATTTTGTTCTAGCACCAGAAAGTGACTAATATGGGTAGCACATATTTTTAGGAAATTACTGACTGGTTTTGTTAATGCATTTCTTGAAGCTTGGCAAAAAGCAGTGAATTATAATACTTAACTAAATCGTGGAAGACGACGTCTTTAGGAAGGCAAACAAAAATAAAATATATGGAGACAAAGCAGTGGAACCAAAAATCTTTTCCAAGTCTTTGGCTCAGTTTCTGTATAGAGCTCTAGCATCATCCAACGTAGTATAATTTTATATTTTAACTCTTGCCCTGTATTATATTTTAAAGACTTCCTGGAAAGTGAAAAGTGTTCTTTTAATTACTTTAATGTACTTTAAAAAGCCAACTTGTTTTTCACTAAAATGTTGTTGGTGACATTCAAGTCATTAGAATGCCTTCTACATGAAACTCTTAAAAAATAAGATAAATAATTCCATGCTCTAACATACTTCAGGCAGTTCTAATACAGACCAAAGTCGAACCAAACTTCTGCTCTGCAGGAAGCAGAGCAAAAGCAGAATGCAGCTAGAAAAGCACCAACAGGCTTCTGGAGCTTAGCATCACGGCTCCAGCAGAGACTGTGGATCAGAAGCCTCGGTCAGAATGAAACTGCCTCCTTAGTTTTTGCTTGATAAGCTGCTGCTTCTATGAAATGTGTCCCTTCCTTATCATAATCTCATAAGCATCAAATGAGATCAAGTGCCTTGAAAATAAAGCAACTGACACTTGCAGGCCAATAGCACGTATCTGAAGTAAAAAGAAATTAATTTGAAGAACACGTAGATCTGCCTACCTAGACAGCCTAAAGTAATTTTCTGCACTGATTGGCTACATTTGAAACTTCCCTTGAATGTTTGCCCTTCTCTCTGAATAAACACAAGAATAATCCAGAAGGTAGGTTTAATTCAATCAATAGAAATGTGAAACATGTTTTCAATAATAAAGTATTTTTATGATGTCCTTTAAGATTCTAATATTGTTACATAATAATCTTAAAATAAAAGCAACCATGTTATCCATCGATAGCAATACTGTTCCCGTAACATGCCTTTGAAATATAAAACCAGATCGAAATAGCAGCTTTATTTTAAAGGTACTTTAATTTAAGTATGTTAATGGCTAAACATCTATGATGCATACTCTTGCTGTAAGAACATATGTCAGTTGCTTTATGAACTTGCTTCTATATTAAATATCTAGAAAACAAAAAGGAGATGCTCAAATACAATGATACTATACAGGAACATATGACTGTGAAAATATTGCCACTGTTGATAGCTTTCTAGCTTCAATAAAGATACACAATATGACCAATATGGAAACACTTGTTAAAGAAGGTAAAAATCTATTAAGCCACAGTGCTCTGGTTCTAACAATTCAGACTTAATGAAACATTTAGAATATGCTATTACTGATACTGTTCATTTAAATATCCTATTACTGATATTGTTTCATTAGGTATACAATTTCTTGCTCAGTGTTTTCATGCCTAAGTGACCTCTAAATTGGTCTGCTGCAAATCACCGCTAATAGACTTGCAACAATCTACACCACTGAACCGTTAACAGAAGGAAGTGATTCAGATTTCTCAGGAGATAGATGAATCCACAAAAACAAAGAATAATTTCTCCATCTGGTATTCCTCATCCTCCCTTCAAATTTGCTTTTGCTTCTCTTTCCATTGTTATCGTCTTATCATTTCTATAATCTCTTTTTTTTTCCCTCTCAGTACCCCTAAACTCTTTCCTCATTTATATCCCAACTTGGAATATGACTAAGCTGAATTCTACAGTAGAATACTTTACTTTCTAAAATAATAGTCCATTATTTGAAATGGTAATCTATGGAAATACGAGAAGTGGAGTTTTTGGTGATTGCTCTGTCTATCTGTAAACCTAAGATGATACTACAGTATTGATTAGGAAGAAAATGGATTCTGATGTTAGACAGCATGAGTTCAAATCCTGACTCTCAGTGTCATAGAACATGGAATAAATTATGTATTTATATCATTTGGAGTAATTTCTTGATAACTCAGCAAGTGACAAGGAAGTATCCATCATGGGCTGAATATCTTCCTTACTAACCCTATTCCTGGCCTAAGTGCACCCAGGCAACAATTGCCCGAAGGGTGGGGTGAGGGTGTAGAGCCACCAGTGGCGCAGACACCAGGAGTGCATTCCTCCGCCGCACTCTATGCAGCCAAGTGCCCTCCAGCCCCTGAAAGGTGAAAATAAAGGCCGTTTTGTTCTGCCCATAAAATACTGCGTTCAGTGCCAGAAAAAGTGAAAGTTGTTATTTTACACTGACAAGGTCCCTAATAAAAATAATATATAAGGACCTATTGATTTTTTGCAGTCAGCTTTTTTGTTTTGTTTTGTTTTGCCTTGAAGTTTTATGTTTACCATGCCCAAGTAAAAGGGGATTTATTTTGGACGGCAACAAGTTCCATCAAGGAGCTTTTTGAAAATGAGTGCATGCCACAGGATGACCTGTGCGTTCTCATAATTGCAAACCAGCTGCAGAAAGGGAAAAGAGAGCCCAGAAAGGAATATCTCGCCTGTAAATAGGTCAGTAAAAGAGCAGTTTTGAGATGTAAGAGGGAACAGCAGGGAATAAGGAAGCAGGAAAACACCCAATTAAAAGTCACCCATTCTATAGAGGATTTGGCATTTATGGATATGTAATTAAGCAACAAAGCAATGTGAGACTTGGTATTTGGGATGTTGCCCTGCCTGTCCTTTTACAGGCTACCTCCAACAACTTCAGAGAAATGACACCATTAAAAGAGGAGCCTGTATCTCTTCCCTGATGTGCATTTACACTTAATTTGTTATTGGAGCCATCATCCCAAAGAATAGCAGTGTTTGGGCTGCTTTGTGCTGTATTGGCAGTGCTACTGAGTTACTCCATGAGGGAAGTCCAATTTGTTTCTCAATTTATGCCCCTTAAAGCTTTCTGCTTACCAGAATCAATCTAATGGGTCATTTATGATACAGTCATACCCATCCGCTTGGGCTGCACCTGCCAGTCTATCAGACCATTTGGAGGGTTTAATGCTGTATAATTTTAGTCCTCTGGAGTCAAACATGGCATGCCACTACTGACTGGAGATTGCTTTGAGGATAGAGTGTATACATTAGTTTACGAATAATATATGGGTATGTCTGTGAGTGTGTTTAAGTACTCATCCCATATTGCCTTGGGATAGGATCAGGAAATAGTTGCAGTAATTTGCTACAGGTTGAAGATATTTGTAAGCCATGATTATAAATTTAACACATGCTGTAGGAGTCAAAGCTTATTTGTACTGAAGGCTAAAAGAGGCCTCTGGGCATTGTTGTTCAAGAGTTATAGGGTTGCAAATAACCATGGCTGCCCCCAATTTTGTCTTAGAAAGTCTGTAAGCATAGACTCTCTCCTTTGCCACTATTATATTCATTTGAATTATAGCTAGGAAAATTTTGAATCACTGATATTCTAAATAGTATTTCTGGAGTATTGAGAGAAATTACCATGTTATAAGGTTAGCCTGAGAATAAAAGATTAGTATGAAAAATGTGTAGTACACAGGAAACTAACAAACAACTAATGATCATGTTTGAGGAAATGTAAGGAAGTCATATGTCTGCAATACAGTGAGTCCAATGCAGGAAGTAGATAGACAGTATTCTCTGCAAAGTTTATAGCATACTGACTGGCATGTACTGTCCCTTGACTGCATGTTGTGTGGAAGGTCAGAGGAAGCAAAGAAGGAAGATGAAAGGAAGAGGGCTTACAGCTGTCATGGTTTCAGATTATAAAATGTTAGAGCTGATTTGCTCACTCCCATTCACACTACTTTTTAATAGTTAAAATAATTTTTATAAAAGAATTTCATTTTATCAGAATTGCACATGCACGTGACATACTTTGATCATTCCCCTTCACCAATCCGCTTGCCCTTCCTATCCTACACTCCGGTTTCATACCAGGCCCTGGGGGTGGTGGTGAGGCTTCAATCTGTATAATATTTATTTTGCCCACTGCTCACATTTTTATTGGATATGATTAAAGAAAGGGTTTGGATTTTCTAGTCTTCATTTTCTTTGCTTGGTTTTTCTTCTCAAAAAAAAAGGACATATTTGGAATCATACAGTTTATTGTTACACAGAGAAGGGTCCCAAATCCATTTTGATATTTCATAGTTGTGTTTTGTGTTGATATAGTGAAGCACCCAAGCTTTGGTAGGTTTAAAATGAAGAAGTTAATTTTGCCTTACGATTTTGATCACAATTGATTAGTTAGCTAAACCTGGCAGATGGCATTACATAATAGGTATGCACATATTCCTGCGGAAGAGAGTAAGAGAGAGAGAGATTAACTTTTGTAAAACCTCACTCTCGTGAGTATTAATGGCTCTTGAAAACTAAATATTCTTATACTCATGCTCTAAGAAACTAGAATTTATCATTTCATGGGAGCAGTTGTTACCTGGTCACTTCTCCTCAGACCTACCATTTCAAGATTCCATCATCTTTAAATACAGTTAAATTGAGGACCAAGCTTTCTGTACATAAATTTTGGGCAACAAAACATCTCTAAATTATAACAGTTAACTTCACGTAGGTTACTTTCTGAGTTTTAGTCTCTCTGAAGTTAGGATAATAATGCATATACCTAAGAATCATTGTGAAGGTGCAATGAGAGCCCTGGGCAGTACGGATACACGCATCCTTAAAGAAGGTAGCACTAGTGAATGGAGTACTTCTCCAGGGTACAGACATACACACTCTCCTGGAATAGTTTTTGGAATCACTCCTCTTTATTTCTCCCCTGTGTTTCAAGCCCCCTGAATTACGTACAAATGGTCCGTGGTGGGTGCATTGTCCTCAGGCTTTCTTTTAGTCACACATTCCTCAAAATGTCTCAATTTTCACAGGGCTCTGATCTCTAGATAGGAAGGGTTTCTATATCCGTAGGAGAATCAAAATAAAAATGAACTCAACAATGGTTTTATCTTATGTTCCCTAGGGGCGCTGAAATCAGAACAGATGTCTTTCCCTTCAAGAATCTGTTCACCCTTGGAAGCTGCTAGGAAAGACAGCAGTTCTGAAGCAGAATCCTAGCAAAGGGCAGAGAATAATCCTATGATTGCATTAAAAGAACAGTGGACACATTTTCTAGAATCATGTTGTGTTACTGCAGAAACTGTTCAGAAATTGGTACCTTTTTCTACCAGACAGCATAAGGTATTGATGAAATTTTAGTTCACTTTCTGGTTATGTATCATTAAAAGGAGCAATTTATCTGCAATGAAAATATTGCTTCTGTTATGTTTCTATTTTAAAAACTTGGTCACAAAGCTACAACTCGTAGAACTAGTATTCGTTTTTAGGTATCCAGGTAAAACGAAAGAGGTATTTGGGAGACATACTTTTATTTGTAATAAAAAAATGTCCAGTGAGTCTCAAAATGTACTGTAGAATGTTTTGCAGCAGTTAGTTTAAAAAAATAGATTTATAGTTTCTGTGACCCATATGCTGACTGAAAATTCAAGAATTCAAGGTCAATTGCACTACATTTCAATATATTCTCCAGGTGACTTCTATGTAGACTTTAGAATTGTCATTGCAGACAATCAATCTGAATATCTTTCTTTTGCTATTCTAAGGGAAAATTCAAACCACTGCTTAGGTAATTGGAAGGGCACCAATATTCATCATAATTTTTGGATTCTTTCTGTATACCCAGAGTTCTCCAAGGCATTTGAAGAAATTCAATGACTCTTCACAGCAAATCTATGAAAAAATTTAATTATTCCCATTTTCCAGAAGAGTCAATAGGATCTCAGAGAGATTAAGCCAGTCAGAGTCAGGTAGAATGTAATTCTACCTATCTCAAAGTCAACAGTGTAGCCCCTCAGTGACTAACGTGTCATTTTTCTTGACAATTTCTTACAAAATGTTCTTTAAATGTACTTCCTTGGTCACTCATTCAAATATAGTTCATCAAACTGAGATATTTTGATTAGTTTCAAACCTTTATGACTTTTGCTTCTGTTTATTTCCAATAATAAGTTTCTGCTACAGCATTTTGGAAGTTAAATCCAAATATTATTGTCTGGCCTTTAATTAGAATGTACTTATTGCCAGACATTATATGGTACAGTTTCTGAGTTTGGTTCAGCTGTAGATTAATTATAATGCTCATATTTATGCTCTGATAGGTGCTGTAGGAAAATCATTTTAAGTCAGTTATTAAAATATTAAATGACATAAAATCTTTGGGGATTTTTGGCTTTTTCTAACAAATATTGTAGTTAAAATGCTTTACTTCTTAAATGTTAACAGAAACCCTTAAATTGCTTGAAGACAAAATTAGCAAAACTTTTGAGGTCGTAAGTATAGGCCAGGACTTTCTGAACAGAACTGCTGTTGCACAGGAAACAGTCCCATGAATGAACAAATGGACTATAGCAAATGGGAAAAACAAAGGCTTATGCACAGGAAAAAAAACAGATCAAATAGACAACTTACAAAATAAGATAATATTTGCCATCTGTTCTTCAAACAGAGGACTAATATCTAGGGTATATAAAGTATTCAAAAAAACTGGGCCCCCCAAATAAGAGACTCAATCAAAAAATGGACAATTGAAATATATATATACCTCAAACATGAAGAAGAACAAATAACCAATAAATACATGAAGAAATATTCAACATAGATGGTCATTAGAGAAATGAAAATTAAAACGAAAATTAAAACGACACTCAGATGCCATCTTACCCCAGAAAGAATGGCCATTATCAAGCAATCAAATAATAACAAACGCTGCCAAGGCTGCAGGGAAAAGATAACTCTTCTACATTGCTGATAGGAGCATAAACTAGTACAATCATGGAAATTTCTCAAAAAAGAAGTAGAAATTTTACTTGATCTATATATTCCCATTCTAGATATCTCCCCAAAAGTTAAAGACATCATATTACAAAGATACATGTATATTCAGTTTGATAGCAGCACAATTACTAATAGCTAAATGTTAGCCTATATGTCCATCAGCAGACAAATGGATAAAGAAAATGTGACAGTAACACACCATGGAGTACTATACTTTAAAGAAAAATAAACCTTGAGATCAAAATGTTTAGTGAAATAGACACTCAAGCTTAAATATTGCATAGTTCCTCTTATACAAGACGCTCAAATTATAAATAATATATAATAAGAAGGGAGATATATATTTCTCAAATGGAGGGGATCAAGAGAAGGAGGGAGGAAGGACAGGAGAGGGAGAGAGGATAAAAAGGAATTAAGATGTGTTATATACACGTACCAAGTACCACAAACATGAATTACTACACATTTTTAAACATTTATACTGAAAAAAATGCCTGAGTTCTACTTTAAGAACAGAAATTAATTTCATTGTGTGAAATTGAAGGAATTTTATGGAAGCTAACAGAGGTAAACAAAATGTGATTTTTTTCTCTCATGCATAAAATAAACACTGCCTCAGGTCTCCTAAAATAAATAGGCTGCTGTATTTAGAAAACTACTGGCATTTAGCATTCCACACATGAACTGTTGGATTTCAACCCCTTTAGAGTTAAAGTAGTTTAACCTTGAATCATGTAAAATGCAATGCCTAAAACTAAGGTCTGATATTTAATGCTGCTTTCCTATGTGGTGAAATTGCAAGGGCCTAGAGTTGTCTAACCACCATTTCATCTGCGCACTCTGCTCCTGTGGCAAAAGTTCCACTCAGTAAACAGTGTCACTCTGAAAGGACCATCTACAGCATCTGAGTAACAACTGTGACAGTCTATGGAATTATTCCAACAAGCCCATCAGATCCTCCCTAATGGAGCTAAGGGGCACCTTGCCCTTTAGATACACAGCCTGCCTCGTCTAGCCCCTGGTGTTCACACTCTTATTTGTGTCATAAACATACAGCCCCACAGTATCCTCCTACCCAGACTTGAGTACCCAGAACTAAATAAACTCATAATCTCCTCTGCTCAGGGTTGAATGTCATGTGTTTGACTCCTCTGTAGCCCTAAGAAGGAATCTCTACCTTTCCAAGGAGAAAGAAGAAGGAAATACAACACTATGCCATACTTTCCCTACTCTATTTTCATGCTCAGTTATGACTTTCTTGTTAGAAGACTAGGGAATGGGCATATTTTGAGAAGAGACTTGAGCCACTAGATTATAAGAGGCAATTGTTAGCAAATGTTTGTATACCTAGGAGCATAGTCATTCAGGTTAAGAGTGAAAGTCCATAGTACATTTGGCATGAAGAATTTGGAGTGAAATCATCTGTCATTCCTAAAACACAAGTTACAAGGAATAATTTCCTTAAATCTTACTCTATAACCACTGTCTCCAGTGTAAGTGTTTGCCAAATTTCACATTACTGGGGAATTATGCAAAACACCCAACTGACATAATTGTAAGAACACAATTCACTCAAAGTCTACTAAGAATAAAAACTAAACAAGAAAGTCACATATAATTTTACAACTCAAAATTATCTATGTTAATAAAACAAAGCTCTATCTTTCCATCTCAGAATCCCAACTCTACGATTTTGAAGTACAGTCCTAGTTTTTAAAAAGATCTTCATACACATAATTATAGGCATACCTATACATGAATAGATAGTATTTTGTTTAGAAAAACCATCAGTATTCAATGTACATAGATCCATAACTTGTTTTGTTTGTGTTTTTTAAATTCACAATATATCAGGGTTATTTTAAGGTCAGTACATATCTATAACTCATGCTTTATTTTCACTGTTATTACATATTTTTGTACATTCCAACTTAATTACCTCACTGCTGCAGTGGGGCATGTGGTTCTTACTTGGTATTTTTGTTATGAATAATGTTGCATAGACATTGAAGATTAAGGTTTGAGTCACAGATCTGTTGTTTATAACTCATCTTGAGCAATTATGTTTTGTGACTATTTTGTTTCAGATATGAAATGAAAAACATAACTTTTCAAGCTTGTTGGGATAAAATGACATTACATATATAAACTGTACATTTAATACATCTAATAAAGGACATGATTAAGAAATCTAACAGCTATTATTAAATATCTTACATATTTTCTTTATGAAATAATTAGTATTTGACATAACTCCAGCCATATATATAACACTGTTAAGATTTTTCCATATCTGTAAACCACTGTACTCATATTTACATAAGGTACCTACATCATTTATTTAAATAGTAAAATTGGACTTTTGTAACATAGCAGTTTGTGTGTTGATAATGAAATAATGAATTTGAGTCTAATCACAAATAATAAATGTACATTTGAGTAAATATATGAGATATAATTTGTGTTAGTCTGGGTAACTGTCAAATAAAATGCTACTGGTACTTCAAGCAGGAAAAAGATTAATATAAATAAGTACTAAATAGTTAAGTGGCTAAAAAGTACCAAAAGTAATTTTAAAAGTATTGTAAGAAATAGAGAGATAGCCTCTGTAGGGAGAAGTTACTACTTCTATAATCAAGGGAGAGTATTCAAAGAAGGAACATACAAGGAAGAGAGCCATGCTCTCTGCTAAGGTGGATACAGCTGGCTGCAAGATGGAAATGTGTGCTGGCCTGACCTGGGCATAGATGTCAGTGAACTGGAGCTGGACCAAATAAGCTGATCACCGAGGTGCCTAATAAACGTGCTCAAGAGTGCGTTCCACTAGGTGTTCTTGCACAACACTAGCAGCCACAGAGGGAAATCATGAAGGATGTTCTTTGCTTTTCTATGCATTCCCACATATTCTCACTGTCTTCTATCAACAAGGCCCAACATCGCACCAGCTGACAATGGAGAAACATTTAACTTGGTCTGGCTGAGTTAAGACACCAGGGGGAAAAATGTGTATTTGCAGCCAAGAGGTAATATAACTTAGACATATATTTTCATTTACAACCTAAAATCATCTTATGTAGCCCCAAAAGGACATGTATGATATTGGGAAACACTGACATAGAGCGCTGACTTTTATTTATGTATTTTGTTGTTGTTGAACTTGTTTTTATTCTGATTACTATGCAATATTTGATTTGAATTAGAAGTCACTGTTCCCTTTTCCTATAATTCAGTTTCTTAAAGATAAGGAAGATTTATTTTATCTCAAGCTTTCTTTTGCTTTGGAGGTAGAATAATATTTCATCATTTTTGAAGACTCTTAGTACTCCATTGGTTCCATTTCTGTTGGGTTCTTTGCAAGTCCTCACATTAAAATCACCATCACTTCTTCTTCTGAATATATATTATTTATTCTTTGTCTTCCAACTCAGAGTACATATCCTTCAGAACACATTACCTTATTGGCAAATCTGGCAGTGTCATTATTTTATACTCCATTGCAGTGCTTTGGAAGATTCTCACAGCACTAAACATTCATTTATGGGTAGGTAGGAGCTATCTATTTGAATGTCTTCCTTATGTAAATGAACACAGAAGCAAGTACATACTAATATTTGTATCTATATCGTGGACTATTTAAATGTACTGAATATCTTCTTCCCAAATTCTTATGATATGGTTGTTCCTACTTTTTCTGTTTTACACTACTTTAAGGAAACTTTGCAGAACATTATTTTATTTATATATGCCCCAAAACTCTGGGCTAATATTTGACCAGCTGTTATCCAATCTGAGTGTCAAAAGATTTATTATGAGATGAATTGCAGCATCCTTACCCAAAATCTCTGCATTTGTGGATCTAGGTATTAACAGCACTATAATATCCAAATGACATTTCTGGTCTGGAAATGCTTCACTTCAACCAAAAATGAATATGGTCAAAGGTGATTAACTTTGTCACCTTAATAGATGAAACTTTCTCCCTGTCTGCCCATAGAGGGCTGCTCACCTAGAAAAATTGTTGCTTTATAAAAGAATGAAAAGGTGAAAGGGGGAAAATCTTTTGGAGAAAAGAGAAGCCAACCATTAACCTATTCAGTGTTCAAGACATGGTTTTAAAGTAGAGCTGAGGTACAATAGTTTGGCACTTCGAATATTGTTTAACTACATAAAAATTGCATCAGACCCAAGAACTTTTTCCTTAGTGACCCAGGAATACCTTAGATAAGAAGGAAAAAAAAAGAAGAAGAAAAAAAACAAAAGAAGGCCGCTTCCAATGCTTAATGTATTCCAGAGTGGTTATTCCATGCCTTATTAATTTTAATAAAATGCACCAGTGTTTATGAACTTTAAGACATGTATGATCTCATTACATAGAATATTTGTTTTCCAGCGACAACATTTATTGAAAAGTGAAGTGTGCAGACTGAGGGCTGGAGCAACTTAATTTCAAAGTGCCGACAGTAATGGTGTCAGAGGACTTATGGGGATATTTGGAGTTGAGCTTAACCTTCAGTTGTCAGGTTTTAAGGCAAAGAACAAGAGAGTTTTAGCCACATGTTAACCAATCAGTGGACAGAGACATCCTAAAGTTATGGAAGTGATGACTCAAGAGGACAATCTTATTTTCTAAGGATAAACTTCCAGAGGAAAATTGGCTATCAGATGACAGCACTCCTGGCAGTTGGTAGGATGTGAGATCTGAACATGCATCAACACAATCATTGGATTCTTTATTTTAAGCAAAACAGAAAAAGGGGTAGGAATAATACAAAATTTAAAAAAATAAGAAATCAACAGTAGTTAATATATTACACATTGTTATCTTAGAAGTAGTTGCTCAAAGTACAAAATCAAAGCATAAAAAATGAACAGATAATAAAACAATGACAGCTCAAACTATTCTTTTTGATAAAATAACAGAGATAGATAACCATTGGATTCTTTTGTGAATTCTTTACTCATGTTTTACCCAGTGACACTTAGTGTAGTATAGACACATTAAAAATCAGAACCCTTTCACAATTACATTTCTACGCTTGATGTAAAAACACCACCAGCTTCAGAATTTCTATAGGTACTACAAAAGTATTAATGTCTTCTTTAACTTACATCTCAGGGTGGTGCTGGAGGAAAAATAAAACCATAAGTGGAACAAACATTCTCGAATTTAAACAGTGCCTAAAAATAACAAATAATCTGCTTTAGTCTAAGTCAGAATTAATGTCAGTTTCTAGTGTTTTCACATGTCACAGCTATTTTGGGTGAAATATGATATATACAATTTTCTTTGAAAGGAAAGAACATAATTTAGGACAAAATATAATTTTCCCCATTGGTGAACTTCATCACATGATTTGTTTCAAGTAATCAGGGACATAGAGTAGCAAGAGGAAGATGTATGTATGTAGACGGACATAACCAATGAAACATGTATGCTGGCAAGCAACACAGAGATGCTAACTTTTACCTATGGGGGCCCTAAGATCATCCTTTTAGGAAATAACTAGCCAAAACACTAAGACATTGAACAGGAATATAATATAGAAGTGTTTTTTTTTTCCCTTAAAAGTCACAAGAGAAACAAAGCAATATTCTTTCTGTTTTAGGTGACAAGGTGGGAAAGGGAGAGGGAGGAAAAAGTAGAACAAAGGAGAGACAGGGACAGAGGATGGGAAGAAGAAGAAACAGAGGGAAGAAGGAAGAAGAAAAGAAGGGAAAGAAAGAGAGTAGAATTCTGACCTATGCCAAGTTATGCAACTTTTAGAGATAAATCAGAACAAACTGTCACCCACAACGATTGGCTAGAGTACCAGCAAAACAGGTCTAAAATATATTACAATGGCTCAACCATCTACTGCATCTGTTTTTATGATGTGAGTAAGTTAAAAAAATGTCTTTGGCTTCTTAGATTTGTATTAGTTTTAGGAATCAGATGATGTCATTTGTAAATCTGCCTGAAGATGCAAATTCACTTAATTACATCATCTTAATAGTGACAGTTTAAGCTTTTTCAGTGTTAACTGGATTGTGTTGATGTTGTTCATAGTAATTTCCCCGCATAATTTGCTTTCATGATCAGCTGTTGCTTTCCAACGAAGCGAGCTGAAGAGACGCATTGTGAGCAATCCTCCAGAGACACGTTTTGACCAGCAGCGTGAGCAGTTTGAGGAACATAGTCATTTACAGAGTAGGACAAGGCAAGAAGATGGAAAGGCAAATCTTTAATGATAACAGCAAACCTATAAGTAAAAAGAACTTATGTTAAAATATTTAGCCATCAGATATGATCATATTTTTTCCTTTAATTCATCCTCCATCAGGTCCACTGTTACATCTGAAAACAAGTAAAAAAATAACAAAATAATTTAGAAGGAATTATTTGTATTAGCTATTTAGGCATAAATGCTATTGAACATGATAAACCAAAACTCTGAACACTAGATTGTCCTCTATTTTTCACTAATTATGTGCCTTAATATCAGTCACAACTTCCTCCCATAGATAAAACAAAAATAATAATAGTCTTATCTTTACTGCAGAATTTTTTGGAGGAGAGTAAAATATAGTAAATGCTATGATTTGAATTATCGTGTTCCTTTGGTCTTCATACATTCAAAACCTAATCACTATTGTGATGACATTAGAATGGCAGGCCTTTGGAAAATGCCTAAATCACTGTGGTGAAGACTGGAAAATGGCACTAGTGTCTTTAAAAAGAGGTCCTAGAGGGCTGCCTGTTTCTTGTTCTTTGCCCCACATGTAGGTGAAACAAGAAGATAACACTTTTCAACTGGTAAATCAGCAGTGAATCTGTCAGCGCCTTGATCCTGGAATTTCTGGCCTTAGGAACAGTGAGAAATAAATTTCTGCTGTGCATAAGATACCCAACTTTTCGGTATACTTGTAAGAGCAGCACAAATGGATTAAGACATAAAATCTATATCAAGAACTCTGAAAATTGCTAGAAATGTAATATAATATGCTCCTCTACTATATAATATTCAGAGCACTTATACTAAAATTCTAACATAGACAGTTATGTCAACCAAATGACATTCATATGTGAAACTTATTTACTTAATGGCATGATGATTTTGCATAAATAAATGTACTGAAGCTTTTACATTATATCAACAGCCATGACCCTTTCATGCATGTTAATATGATCTGCAGTGATCATTTTGATGGGAAAAATTAAACACAGAAAGCAAGTAAACAAAGATTTTCAGAAAAAGGCAGTCATTATAAAATCACCTTCAGGACATAAGGAAATTAAAAAGCCTTCATTTATAAAACCATCATTTCCTGGTAACTTTGATGGGTTGCATTTTGATTTTCAATTAAGAAAAATGACAGTAAAAAATTAGTTCTCCCAATGGGCTGGTGTAAATGGAATGGATTTGTCTTAAGGGAAAGTTTGTTGAATTTTTTAAAGATAAATTACCAAGCCTACATAAATAATCACATTTGTCAGAAATGATAAAATGTAACAATGTGTAATCAATATCAGGATTCCATTAACTCCATTCAAAACATTGACCATATAATTCAAAATTGACCCCTACTTTTGGATAATATTCCAAATAATACTAATAAAGCTGACATATACATAGTTTTGCTATATATATTTTTCCTTTTTTCAGTGACTTTGAGAATGTCAGTAATGGAAGATTCAAAGTAAAGTTTAATTGCTCACCAAAACATATTTGATCTTAGCACAGCAAAGGTTTAGAAGGATAAAACCACCATTTATTGATACCATTATGTGAAAAATGACTTACATTCACAAGTAAATTTAAACTTTGCAATAGCTTGTGATATTGCAGCCATTATCCCAGGCTTACAGATAAAGATAATAAGGTTAAATAATGAATTCAAGATCACACAGTCAGTAGACTGGGAAGGAGACACTCAAGCCTAGATCTATATGACTTCAAAGTTCATGGTCATATCCATTATTCCATGCAAGTTGAAGTCATCAGAAGTTGATTTTCAACTATAGGAAAAATGCAGATATTTGAATGAAAAAAATATGGCTAAAGTTCAATTTTTGACCATTGAAAAATATGCAGTTATTTGAATCAAAGAAATGTGGGGCAGAGTACTGTTTCTTATCATATTTGTGGAATTAAAATAGAATCCTAGAGATTCAAATCAGATAACCCACATGAAACACTTTAACATATACTTATGTTAATGGGTTGCATTTTATATCTAATATCAGATCCAGTACCATATGTTTTGGGTCATTTTGGAGTCAGCAACTGAAGATACTCAGTGTAGTTTAATAGAATAAAACTGAATACAGCCTGCTAACTTCTCATAAAGACCTGTCCTAATTGGAGACACAGTGACATAACGACTTAAAGTTGAAAATAAAAAAGAAGGGCCCCAGAGGTTGACAGCCACTGTCATTGACCCTGCAACATGCAGAAACCCAGGTGAATAGCCCAAGAGGCAGACAATCACTCCCATCACCCCTTTGCCATCACAGGAACACAGGTAAAGGGTAACAGAGTTGGTCAGTCACTTGCATAACCACCCCACCATCACAGAAACCCAGGGTAATAGTGCCCCAGGAGGCAGCTACTCCCCTCACTACTGCCAGGTGCAAGGTGAAGCACTGGGAAAGACCCAGAGACAAGAAGGAAGGCCAGAGACACAGCAGTCAACAGGGTCCCAACTAAGGCTCATTGGATGGAAGGGAGACTGGTGGTGTGAAAAATGTGAAGTAATAATAACAGTATTAGCCAACAGGTGACCAACATCTTTGAAGTACCAACAACCAGGTTGGGAATAATATAGAATTTGACAGAAGACATCTTGAAGAGCAGACTTTTCCTAGAGAGGACTTGATAGTAGTGATATAGCTGCCTACTAGAAAGCTCACAAAGAACATCACAAAAATAAAATAAAAATATTTTGAATTAGAAAATGACAAGATAACAAAGAAAATGCAATCTTGGAACTCTAGCCCACCCAGAACAATTTCAGGAGACATCAGCATAAAATCAAATGGAAGACACGTATCTGAAATTACTGAAATGATAGCAATCAAAGGAAAAAAAAAAACCAAATCCATCAGGCCATAGAGGAAATCAGATCAGAAATAATCTCTAAGGTAAACAAAGAAATTTCAACATTTATAAAGGAAATGTTGAGCAAACCTAGAGCAGAGATAGATAAGAAAATAGGTGATATTAAGAAAAGTATAAAATCATGAATTATCAACACAGGAAAGAAATATAATGGGTTAAACAGATCAAAATCAAAAATTTCATTGAGTACTGTTAAAACAGTTTAAATGAAACTGAAGATAGACTTTCAGACATTGAAGACAGGATAGCAGCTAGAAATCATGAAAAGAAAGATCTCTTGAAAATAACAAGAGATCAGGAAAAAACAATGTGACAGCTACAAAGTAACACAAAGAAAAATACTATACAATTAATTGGTATCCAGGAAAAAGCAGAAGCCAACACAAATGAGGTAAAAACTTTTTTGCAGAAATAATAGCAGAAAATTTTCCAAGCATAAGAAAATAACCTGACGTATAGATAAGTGAGGCACATAGAATTCTAATTAGCCATAACAAAAATAAATCTATATCCATACATATAATAATCAAGATTTCAAAAATGCACAAAAACAATATTAAAAGCTGTTAGAGAAACAGATCACCTATGAAGGAAAACACGTCCGAATCACTGCAGATTTCTCAACACAAACCCTCAAGTAAAGATGAGCTTGGAGGAAAATATTTCAAGCCCTAAAAGAAACAACTTCCAACTCAGATTGATGTACCCTGCAGAAACTATATTTCACAATCAGTAGAGAAATAAGATACTTTCATGATAAACAACCACTGAAGAAATTCATGAACACCAAACCAGCATTATGAGGTACTAAAAGATATTGTATATGGAGACAAAAATGACCACAATTAAAAAATAACAACAGAAAGTAGCCACAGAAATAACAACAGAAAGAGCAGAGCAAGCAATTAAACAGAGGGGGAAAGTAAGGAACCAACAGCAGAAAATAACATTACAAAGACAAGCCAGTACACATCAATTATTACCATTAATATAAATGGCCTCAATTCACCAATGAAAAGAAACAGACTGGCAGAATGGATCGAGCAAAAAAAAAAAAATCCAATAATATACGGTAGACAAGAAACACATTTATCTCAAAATGAAATTGATAGTCTAAAAGTCAAAGGATGAAAAACAACACTCCATGCAAAAGAACCCAGAAAAAATCAGGGATAGTCATTCTGTTTTCAGACAATATGAACTTCACAACAAGAATGATCAAAAGAGATAAAGAAGGTCACTACATAACTGTTAGGGGAAAAATTCAAAAGGAAGAGATAACAAACATAGTAATATATGTACCAAATGTGGGAACACCCTGCTATATAAGACAAATATTAATAGACATGAAACAACATATAAGCAGTAACACTATTGTAATGGAGGACCTTATATGCTATTGTCACAAAGGTCAATAAAACAAAAATCAGCAAAAAAATAACAAAACTGAACCAAACATGAACAAATGAACTTTGTAGACATTTACAGTGTTCCATCCAACAACATCAGAATATGTTCTTTTCAAGTACACATGAAATATTCCATACAATAGGCTATATAGCAGCCCATAGAATATGCTTAAGTAAATGCAAAGGAATTGAATTATTCCATGCATATTATCAGATCATTGCGCAATAAAATTGGAAATTAATGGCAAAAGAAATTTCAAAATCTCCATTAAGACACAGAAGTTAAATAACATCCTCTTGAACAATCAATGGGTCACATATAAAATTTTTTAAAAAATTAAACACTATAATCAAACAAAAATTCAAATACAACTTACAAATCTTGTGCAACACAATGAAAGCAGTTCTAAGAGACAAATTTTATAGTGATGAATTTGCAATTCAGGAATACAGAATGAGCACAAATAACCAAATTCTACAACTGAAACTTCTAGAAAAGAAAAGCAAGTCAAGCCCAAAACCAAATGGAGGAAATTATAAAGATCAGAGAAGAAAATTAATGCAATTGAAACTAAGAAAACAATACAAAGAATTAATGAATCAAAGAGTTCATTCTTTGAAAGAATAAACAAAATTGATAAACCCCTAGCCAACCTTATGAAAAAAGGAAGGAAAAAAAATTATTGTGATAAGGAAGGAAAAAGGTAAAAACACTAGATAACCTATGGAAATTCAGATTATCAGTACCTACTTTGAAAATCTTTACTTGCATAAGCAAGAAAATACAGAAGAAATAGACAAATTCCTAGAAACATATGAATTACCAAAGCTGAATCAAGAAGATGTAAAAATTTTTGAATAACCCAATATCAATTAATGAAATAAAAAATGTAATTAAAACTTACCAAAAATAAAAGCCCAATTCCTAATAGATTCACAGATGAATTCTATAAGAAATTTAGAGAAGATTTAATGCCAATACTGGCATTAAATGAAACTGAAAGGTAATCAATAGTCCCTAACTCATTTTGGAAACAAGTATTACTCTGATACCAAAACCAAAGAAAGACCCAACTGAAAAAAAGAGCTTCAGGTCAATTTCCTAATGAACATACATGCAAAACTCCACAATAAAATATTAGCAAACAGAATGCAGGAAATCATCCAGAAGATTATACACCATGGCAAAGTGGGATTCATGCCAGGAATGCAGGCATGGTTCACCACCTGCAAATCAATGAATGCAACATACCATATAAACAGAACAAAAGACAAAATTCACATGGTCATCTCAACAGATGCAAAAAAAGCTTTTGATAATGTCCAACACTCATTCATGATAAAAACCTTATGGAAACTCAGGATAGATCATATATACCTCAATCTGATACATCATATATGCCAAATCAACAGCCAACATCATACTATATGCACAGAAGTGAAAGCTTTCAACCTAAAACCCGGATAAAGACAATGATGTCCACTATCAACCTCCTATTCAATATAGTTCTGGAGACATTAGCCAGAGCAATTAGACAAGAGAGAAAAATCAAAGATATTAAAGAAAGAAATTAAGCCATCATCGTTCATAGGTGACATGATACTCTACATAGAAGACCCCAAAAACTCTACCAAAAGACTTCTAGAATTAATAAACCCACTCAGTAGTGTAACTGAATACAGATTCAACAGTCAAAAATCAATAGCTTTCCTGTACATAAAAACCATGATCACTGAGAGAGATATTAGGGAAACCATAACCTTCACATTAACATCAAAATAAATGAAATAGTTAGAATCAATCTAACAAAAGAAATAAAAGATTTATACATTGAAAATTATAGCACTCTAGAAAAAGAGATCCAAGTGGGTGTCAGAAGATGGAAAAATATCCCTTACTCATGGATAGGAAGAACTAACATTGTGCAAATGGCTATAATCCCAAACCCGCTATACAGATTTAATATAATCTCATTTAAAATACCTTTATCATGTCTTGCAGCTCTGGGGAAAACATTTCTAAAATTCGTCTGGAACCATAAAAGACTTAGAATATCAAAGGCAATGCTGGGCAACAAAGTTAAGCCAGCAGGCATCAAAATCCCTGATTTGAAATTATGTTGCAATGCTAGTGTGATAAAATCAGTAATTTTACTGACCTGAAAAATCAATGGAATAGATTAGAAGATACAGACAACTACAAACACACTCAGCCTACTTATCTTTGAAAAAGGGGTTAAACATATTCACTGGAAGAATGGTGCTAAAAAAAAAAAAAACTGGCTTTCCACATGCTAAAGATGAAAAATAGATCCAAGTCAATCACTATGCTCTAAATTAAAGTCCAGATGAATCAAATACCTAAATGTTAAAACAGAAACACTAAATCTACCTGAAGAGAACATTGGTAGAAATCTTGAAGACATGAGATAGAGTTCATGTACAAAAACCAAACTGCACAAGAAGTATTTCGCAGAATCAACAACTAAGATCACCTCTTATTAAATAGATTTTGCACAGCAAAAGAAATAATCAGTGAAGTGAAAATACATTCCACATAATGGGAAAAAATTTAGCCAATTTTTCCTCAGTAAAGGATTTATATCTCAAACACATAAAGAATTGAAAAAAATCAGGACCGCAAAATTTAAAAAGCCAGTCCAAAAAGGGGCATCTGAGATCAATACATACTTCTCAGATGAAGAAATACAAATGACAAATAAATATGTGAAAAAATGTCCAACATCACTGGTGATTTGGGAAATGCAAGTTAAAACAACACTGAGATTTCAGCTCACCCCAGAAAGAATGAATTCTGTCAAGAAATCAACCAATAACAAATACTCTTGGGGATGCGGGGAGGAAGGAACACTTCTCCATTGTTAGTAAGAGTGGAGAGTGATGAAACCACTGTGGAAGTCAGTCTGGGGGTTGCTCAGAAAACTAGGATTGGAGATCCTGTTACATCCAACTATTACCCTTCTGAGTATGTACCCAGAAGAATTAAACACATCACACCACAGTGATATATATGTTTATAACAGCACAATTTGTAATAACCAAATCTTGGAAACAGCCCAAATGCCCATCAACCATGGAATGAATAAAAAGTGTAGTGTTTTTATATAATGGAATGCTACTCAGCTATAATGAAGGATAAACTGGAGACTTTCACAGACTTTCAATAGATTCAACTAGAGTCCAGATTTAGTGAAGTAAGCCAGAACCACATGTGTAAGTATCACATTGTCTAAGTAAAAAACTGAAAAATTAAAGAATCAAAAAATGTACAATAGATATTGTGAAAGGGTAAACAAACAGCTCAACAATAAAGACATGATACTCTACATACATACAAATAGAATGGAGGAAAGGCTAAAGGAAGGGAAAAATATTTTTCTCTTTTACTAGAAACACTTGGCTGTCCTACATCTTCAGAGGACTGGAGACAGGGAGGTGGCAGGAAAAGTTGATTACAGTGACTATATTTTTTATCTTATGTGAATTTTTGTGTGTATACAGTTTTTACGTATATGCGTATATGTATACATATGAGAAATATATAAATGCACACATAGCAAAATTCATGTCTGTTGTGACAATATAATAATATATAGCATGCATCTTAAAATGCTGTTTAATCGTAAATACTCAAGAACATAGGTTCCTTTGATGCAATCCTTCCATCTAGGGCAATCTGCAATTGTTTTCAGTTGGTGGCTATATTTGTTCAATTGAATGTAATATAATATCTCTTTAGAACTTCACAATTGTCCTGGCCCAGGATTGGCAGGCTAGTAATTTATAAAAATTACATGGTTTATTCCTGTAAGCAAAGTGTCTATCTCTTTGACTCAGTTTAGTTCAACTCTGGGTGTTTTATGAAAAACAACAGCAGAAAAAGTAATTTAAAGTATAAAAACAATATGAATGATGATATTTAATATTTGGGGTTCTTATATTGGCCATAGACAACCCAAAACACATTATGTTCATTTCTTCTTGCTGCTTTGCTTGATCTAGATGCCTCCTCAAGTCTCATGCAATAGCAGGCAGTACTAATGGAAGTTGAGAGGAGCATAAGGTCTGAATAGCTGACTTCCTGTTAGAAAGTGAGAGTTGGGTCACAGGAGATGTGTCCCTGAGAATGTGGCTCAAGAGAATATATTCCCCACTCTGGCTCCTCTCCTCTCTCTCTGCTTCCTGGCATCCATGAGGTGAGCAGGTTTTCCTCCTCCATGCCCCTCTGCCATGCCATCCTGCCTTGAAGCCAGCAGGCTATAGACTGAAAAGTAAGCTAAAATAAACTTCTTTAAGTTGCAAGTATCAGGCATTGTGTCTTGGCATTATGGTCTTTGTCTAGGTGTCCCCCCACAGCCTCATGTAGTAATAGGGCCTTTTCAGAGGGGCTGAATTTACAGTGAGTGATCCTGAGATTAAAGGTGTATGGTGAGTAATTTAGTCCATTGATTGGTTTGGCATAGTTCTGGCTAGGCTTAAGGGTGTGAGTGCAATGCCCATCTTAGGGATAGTAGCCTGCATACAATATAAGGGACAGAAAGAGTTCTGTGTCTCTACCTGGTGGTTTTGGTACTTCCTGCCCACCGGGACCTGTTGTCCTCCTCTAAGAAGCCATCCTGCCTTGGAGCCAGCAGGTTATTTACTTAAACTTCTACAAATTTTGAGCTAAAAAACCTCTCCCCCTCTAAATTTAGGTCTCAGAAATCTTGTCTCAATAACTAGAGAAATGTAACTAAGCCAAGATACATGATGAAGAAAGTGAGAAATGTAGATTTTGGTGCCAGAAGTAGAGTCATTGCTGAAGCTGGCAATGTGGTTTGAAAGCCTTTGGAAATGTTTGGTGGAAGGAGTTTGGTAAGGTTTGGAGATACCAGCCAAAGAAGCAGCCCAAACATGCTATAAACTTAGCTAGATTGGGAGATTCCTGTTGGAGCTCAGAAGATGAGAATGGTGATAAAAATATAGACAGTAAATACCAGGCTCAGGAGGTTTCAGTTTAAAAACAAGGACTATATATATTTACAGTTGTTCCTCAGGCAATATATATTATGGCTGGCAGAAAATTTGTATACACTTTGGTCTTTTTCTAAGATAGATTAGTGGCTGTGGACTAATTAATCTGGTAAGAAATAAACTTCAAGGCAGCCTAATATTCAGGTTATAATATGGATAATATTTGATTCTTATAACCAGGTTTATACTGAAAAGTCAACAGCAAATAGCATAGTTATATGATTTTTAAAATTTTGAGTTTTTCCAAGAAGAAAGTTGCTATAAAGCTAAGGTCTGTGCATTGGAGCATAAGATCGTGGTCACTGAATGGATTAGCATTAAAAAGATGCCAATTGCTTTATATCAGGATAATAGGAAGGGTGTTTTGGGGCCATCCTTGGGCAAAGCAAAGCCCCACCCCTCACCTGTAAAAGTGAAAGCCTTTCCTTTGAGAAGAGAGCCCCAGTGCATCCTGCTCAATAATGGCCACCTAACGAATTAGCTTCCCATGATTCTGTTCAGTGTACAGCGGTCAGGTACTCAGATCCCTCCACAACTGCAATTCAAGGAAACACCACTACTGCGTAAACTGGTGGCAGACCTTGGTATCCTCTAAACAGTGCTCGTTTTAAAAGGAGTCAGGAAGACTTCTGCTCAAATTTCAGAAGAAGGCTTTGGAGACCAGGCAGTGTATCAGAGACAGCACTGTGTGAACTGTGATAGTGAAGCTGAAAGTGCCTTGGAGACCCCAGAAATTTGGGGGACACTTGAGGAATGTGGGTCACTTGAGAAAAACCAGAATGAGTGAGACAAGTCAACTCGAGTGAAGTCATGAAGGCTACAACTGTTTGCAATGTTTTAGGATCAGGGCCACCAAGATCTTTGGAGTTCACAATTGGCTGAAGATTGTCATGAGTGTTGAATATGGTCAGGATTTAATGTTTGCTGTGTGATGTTCGGTCTTGCTTTGACCCCACTGTTTTCCAGCCCCATATTTTCCTTTTCGAAATGAATATGTTTTCACTATGTCACTGTATTTTCCTCGTATTTAAATTTTTTTGTTTTTTTTTATTTTCAGAGGGGCTCACTGGAAAGTATTTGACTTAAGTCTCAAATGACTTTTGCATTTGGACTTTTCAGCAATGCTGGAAATATTAAAACTTTGCCTACTCCTAGAAGTGGACTAAATTCATTTTGTATAAAGAGATGTGCGTGAGTCTTAGAAACACACGTGGAATGTTCTGATTTATATCTGGATATCCCATCCGAGGCCTCATGCACTCGTAAGTGGGGTTAGAAAGGTGATGGCATTGTAGGGGCAGTATAGCTGGTTTGGTGTTAGGATGTAGGGTCTGGTCAGAGGAGAAAAGTCACTGGGATTGTGGGTTGGAAGAGTTTATATCTTTCCTCATTCTCTCTCCCTCTGTCTCTCTCTCTCTGTCTCTCTCTCCCTGTCTCTCTCTCTGTCTCTGTCTCTCTCTGTCTCTGTCTGTCTGTCTATCTCTCTCTCTCTTTCTCTCTCTCTCTCTGCTTCTGCTTCTTGGGCACAAGGGGTGAGCAACCATCCTCTACTATGTCAGTCTGCCATAATATCCTGCCCTGTAGTCATCCAACTATGGACTGGAAAATGACCCAAAATAAACCTCTCTTTTTTTAAGATACAGATGTTGAGTATTTTCTCAGTGACAATAAAATTGACTAAGACAAATCCCAAGATGCAGGCGTTATTATGACTATTAAAATTTATTCCTGGTGACATACGTGGAAACTAATGTTCAAGTCATAGAAGCGGAGAATAGAATGATGTTTGCCAGGGGCTGGAGGGGGGGGCAATGGGGAAGGGAGAGATTAGTCAAAAGGTACAAGTTTCAACTAGAGAAGGAGTAAGTTCTGGTATTCTACTGTGCAGTACAATGACTGCATTTGATAATAACATGTTGTATATATCAAAGTAGCTAAAATAGAGGATCCTAAGTGTTCTCATTACAAATTATTGCTAAATATTTGATGTGATAGATATGCAAATGAGCCTCATTTCATCATTCCAAAGTATATACAATTATATATATATATAAAATTATCATAATGTATCACATAAATATACAGACACCTGACGTAAAGTACAGTTATAACAATAACAAAAGTACAAAATATATTCAATTCACCTAAGATGCCAACCATTACACCTTAGCATATAGAGCACTGAAGTATATTGATTATTTACCATGGTGACTTCCTGTCTGACTGGGAGATGCTAAACATGCTATGATAGTCTGGAAAAGCTAAAAAATTGAGTTGTTGTTTCTAATTAATTTGTATTTTTTTAAATTAACATAAAGGTTAAAATTCAAAAATTAAACCATAAGTTTGTGACATATTTAATTAATTGTCAGTTAAAAAGAAAATAAAACTTTAAAATATAAATCAAAAATTATATAAGAATGCATTAAAGGGTTGGGGATATACAGAGCCTGCCTGGCAAGCTCAAGGATATGAATTCGATTCCCAGAACTAAGTTTCTCTCTCTCTCTCTCTCTCTCTCTCTCTCTCTCTCTCTCTCTCTCTCTCCTCTCCCTCACTCTCTCTCTCTCTCTCTCTCTCTCACACACACACACACACACACACACACACACACACAGAAATTTACAACAAAAGAACGCATTAAACTGATGAGTTACAAAATAAGTCTACAAATCAACGGAAACTTTCAGGACTTTCAAGAATTAAAAAGAATAGTGAGAGAAAATGAAACATCTTTTTTGAAATCCATTTTTAAAATGTTATAGATAAAATGTAATTTTATAGCATAACTCTATCTTATTTTAATGACTCTTATTTTTTTTATTTAAAAGAGAATAAAAGAAAAGGGGGCAGTACAGAGCAGATCAGAACAGGACAACATAGGCAACACAGTACTTTACATTAAGTCAACTGGACATCAAAAGTATCTAACACCATATCTCTTACTCTGCTATAGTTGAGCATAGTTTCAATTACAATAATATCAAACATAACACAATAGTATAAAGCCATGCATATAGTGAAAGAATTACAGGGCTTTCTGAACTGAAAAACAGAAAATGATCAATGGGTACTATAATATCTCATTTTTGATAAAAAAGAAAAAAATTTGTTTGAACTATCACACATATTCAAATTCCAATAAGACACAATGTGGTAGATAGAACCAATGGAAATAGAACAAAAAAAGCATGGTAGGACTTCTAACAAGGATAATATTAAATCAGCAATAGCTGTCATAATGTTTTCTTCAAAACAGCTATTCATATCATCACGTATGATATAGTCAAACAAAACACCATTCCAACTGATGATTTAAGACTTTGAAAGACTTCGAAGCTATGAGATGGGACCTCATGCTTACCATAAAGTCTTATATACTCTTATCAAATTTCATATTAGGGAGACTATATGGTATTTACCCTTGTGAGTTTGGTTTATTTCACTTAAGAGAATGGTCTCAAGTCGTGTCCATTTATTTATAAATATCTCGATGTGATCCTTCTTTATAGCTGAGTAGTACTCCATTGTATAAAAATGCCACAACTTTTTTATCCATTCCTCAGTTGATGGGCACTTAGGTTGTTTCCAAGATCTG